>JAEAOA010000629.1:2242500-2537005 GCA_016746295.1 Potamilus streckersoni
TAATGTCATTTCAAATTTAACAAATCAGACAAGAAAAGAAATAATACTGTCAGAATAGAAAACATAAATTTCCTCAAGAGTTTGATGGGCATATGTATTAATTTAATGACCATGTTTTCACTAACTCACAAAGTTTTCCTCCATACTTTTAATACTTTTCTAGTTATTTTTAACTGGCGTACAGTCGTGCAATTAACTAAAATAAACAATCAAATGTTCTATACGATAAGTCAGTAACAAATTAAGAGATGTCGAAATTATCGATTTTTATATTTTGTATGCTATAAGGGGCCGTCCATAAATTACATCACGCACCTGGGGGGGGTCACACATTTGTGACCATGTTTGGCAAGGGGATGGAGGTGTCTAAGAATGCGCAGCCTTAAACGAAAGTTCCACTTAATATTCATTCTTCGATTGTTTACAATTTATTTACTGACATTTTAAGTACCTTCACCCGTGTGGCGCATGAGCTCAAATTAAAATGGACAAGTCTGCGAACTACCAACATCATAACTAGTCCTAATGGTAGTTTATTCCAAATAGCTTTCTTCTGTTTCCCGTCCGCTGGTGTCGACAAATCGAGGCTGAAATAATTTTGTTCTCGCCAAACTTACTTTTTCAGTTTTAAGTAGACAACAAATATTTTCAAAAGAATTCTATGCCAATTTCAGCTTATCAGTGCTTCCTTTTTAATACATGTTTTCTCCTACAATATCAGAGTGCATCGCCATAATAAATAATACTACAATGATAATAAAGTGATTAAACATAATAATTTTCAAATACGAAATACGGCTTTTCGGGGTAGGAGATTTGTGACGTCGTATTTGAGGGTGATCTGACCTTTTGTGGCGACGTGCGACGAGGAGAGTTAGTAAAAATCGGCGAAAATCGCGTGAAATCATTTACGGATGGCTTTTAATATATATATATATATATATATATATATATATATATATATATATATATATATATATATATATATATATATATATATGTATGTGTGTGTGTGTGTGTGTGTGTGTGTGTTAGTATGTATGTATGTATGTATGTATGTATGTATGTATGTATGTATGTATGTATGTATGTATGTATGTATGTATGTATGTATGTATGTATGTATGTATGTATGTATGTATGTATGTATGTATCTATTTATGTATGTATGTATGTATGTATGTATGTATGTATGTATGTATGTATGTATGTATGTATGTATGTATGTATGTATGTATGTATGTATGTATGTATGTATGTATGTATGTATGTATGTATGTATGTATGTATGTATGTATCCGTCGATTTGATTTAATGACAAATCAACGCAATCCTTCCTGTATATGCTGAGAATGTATTCGTTACCTGTAGTTTGTATGTTGTACCCCCTTTACTCACTGTTACGTATATTTAATTTGTATTGTTTGTTAGATTTCTTTTATGTCATTGATTGTTGTGGGTAACCAACATTGTATATACTTGCAGACATTCTGCAAAATCAGTGAAATTTTTTATATTTTTTTTTTCTTTGAGTGGGGACCATTAGTGTAATGTCAAGGACATTGTATTTTTATAGCTAGACCACGTGATGATTTTCATATGTTTTGGTTTTGTGATTTTGGTGATGGACTTTCCAATTATAACAAACATCTTTCTGGAGCAATATATTCTTGACCCGTATACGGGGTCTATTGTTACCTCTTAGATTAACTTATAAATATTGTTTTTTGTGAAAATTAGTCATTTGTTCTTTCAGATCTTGCAGAATCGATTTGCATTATTTTCGCGTCCAGTAGTTCATTTGATGTGGAATTTGTTCTTCAAATTATTCAATTCATTTGGTTTTCACTGGAAATACAGAATGGTCATGCAAAACAATATTCTTGGACTGGAATTTAGATTAAATTAAACCTAGAATTATGTTACAGCTTCAGCAAAAAAAGCTCTTAGTACAACAGCACAATACAGGCTACCACATAACATCAACACTATAAGCATTGGATTTAGTTTGGATTTCGACTAAATTTTCTTCTAAAACTTTTATTAGTATTACTTGTATATATAATTTTATGATTATTTTGGGATTTTATTCCTAATAACGTAAGTACCGTTTACATTTTCATGAGTAACACGTCTGGGACTATTATTAAATTATTTGTTGAAATTTACAAAGCTTGTTGCTTTTGACTCTCCACTATTAATTATTTTACGAACATATACTCGTAACACGCATCGAAATGTTGATTTCAGACTTATAAAAAAATGAAAAAGTCGTTTTATCTTTATGCACCGGATGTACATCAAATATAGATTCCATAGATTCTATTTTAAATCATACAGCAACGATAGACAAAATCACTTCAAGATTCGCGAGTAAAGTCTATTGTCCTAACTAACGTTTTAACAAAATACCAATAGTATGTATTTACTTAGTGCTTTTTTAACCTGAATATTTCGTTACTTCCTCTGCCAAACACCAATCTAACGATATACCATTTATTTAAAAACATTTGGTAGGATTTTTCAGTAAGTACTATGTTAAATTGTAAACTTACAAATTTCCGATGCTAATTTCTCTTTACATCGGCAAATGAGACCATTAAGCTTTAGAATTTATTCAGTTCTTGTGTTGTTTGTTGTATTGAGGACTGGCTTGACAGACTGTGACAAGTCTAACTTAATGATTGACATTGGCAAAAGTCTAATTCCAGTTTTATATCAAGCATGACTCACTCGGGATCATTTAATCAACATATATTCAAACACTGACACGCTAAATCTACGACAAGAGCATTAAATTTACTTCCAAATGTTGCCTTTGACAAAAGACCTAGACGTGTTGCTCATATAAAATAATAGGGTTTAATTACATTTAGAATGTGCACAAAAGTTAAATTCTGCTTAATGGTGATCATTGTTACGTGTTACAGTACAATGCAACTGGCATTAACTTTATATACACCTGCTGTATATTATAGCCCAGTTTTATGTATTGTTTTGTTTCTCTCCTCTGTAGCACTGATGTAAACTGTATTCATTAAAGGCCCTCAGGCTTCCGCAGTTTGACATTTGTTGAAATGTATTGACAAGAGCGAGAACTAACGAGTTTTGTAAAGTTCAATAAACTATTTATTTTCCAAGAATGCAAACTGAAAATGTAAAAATCAAAAACCAGTATTGAGAATGAAATCCCTAATAATCCTAATAATTATTAATACAAATCTTATTGACTAACGATATGACTAAATAGTGGTGGTATTCTAAGGTATTGGTGTGCCTGTAGTGGCTGGTAGTCTTTAATGTGTCAATGATCTTAATTATAATGATGTACCATCAGTGTGTTGTTGAATACAGCAATATAATCCAAGGTTTCCTTGCTTTTTTAATTCATTATAATTCCCAGCTGTATCTTTCCAATAATATTATAGAGCACTTTGAACTTCCATGGTAAAATAATTTGAATTAAATAAGTTTAGCCCAAATCAAACACTGAACGCAATAAATGATTATGCCTCGAGATCTTATAGAATGGATGAATAATTTATAAAAAACAAAAAAACAACAAGATTATATAAAAACAAAGACACAAAATAGGAAACAACATGTAGGACAAAGACTCATTTCCAGAACAATCCAATCTATAATTAGACAAAGTCTGTTCCTAAAATTATTACAAAGAACATGGGGAAACACATTGTGCTTTATTCAGACCAAAATAAATATGTTTTCTTCTATTGATAATGATCCTAATATTGAACCATCACTCATAGAGAAAATATTTGCTATGTATTAGTTGTTTACAGAATAACGAGTCAATGAGTCTGTCTGGTGGACAATGAATTCGATTATGAACAAGGAAAACTAGAAAATACAATTTTACATAACCCAGAGTATAGCATGAAACAAAGGTATCAAAGAATGCAACTTAAATATACATAACAAATGTATTATAGACTGTAGTATGACAAGATTTATACTACAGGAATGCGATATTATTTTAAAGTTTTCACTAATATTTGCATAATCGAATTATATTAAATGAGTGTGCTATTATAATTCAATTAATATTCTTGTTATGTAATATTACATCCATAATTTATTGTTTGGCAATAATTTCAGGTTTCTTATCATCTGTTTTGTTCACCGAAATATGAAGGAAATGTCTCCGTTAGCTAATTTAAGATCATGTATATATTAAGTCTGACTATAGACGTTTAATTTGAATTGTACCTACTATCCTATCTAGATGTGCATGTATATGAGATGTATTAATCCGAGGTTATCCAAGAATCTTTTTGACTATCAACTAAACATCACGAATTTACTAAAGTTCTCTGGTGGTGCTCAATGCTTCTTACACTATACAGATTTCTATGAGGGGCCCCGAGTGGCTGAGTGGTCTCAAGCGCTCTCCGTTACGGATCACTGCCATCTCACCTCTGCGTGGATTCGAGTATATGATTCGGCGAATGTGGATATATGAGAAAGCTTGCCAATAGCTTCTCGTGGGTCGGTGGTTCTTTCCGGTGATTTCCTGTTTTCTTCCTCCACCATTAATACTGGCCGCCATGAATAGCCTATCGTGTGCTGAAAAATGGCGTTAAGCCCAACATCAACAGCAACAGATTTCTATGGATTTCAAAATGTTATGAAACATGGAGGTAAATGAGGACCATAATTATCATACAAAGAGTCATTGATGGTAATAATTATTGACGTATGTCTGATGAAACAGCTGTATTGGCTTTAAGCTTACAAAGGTTCTTTTTTCTAAACAATAATTTGAATTATAAAATCTGAAAGCTTTCTCTTGCCAACAGTGTCAGATTTAAAACATATGCTGCTTAAAAGATAATTAAGCGTATGAACAGCATAATAGACAACGGTTTCATTATTTCAGTAAATTGATTATATTGTTATTTACGTGGAATTTTCTGCTTGCATACGGGAGGTGAAACCTATAAATTCTGCTTGAAGTAGATGTGTGAAAAGCTCAATATTGGCAAGACGTGAGATTTTTGGCATATTTCGGATGTCAATTACAATGTGTCGGTCGAAATATTAGCCAATGCAAAATAGCAACAGAAATTTAAACTTTTGTTTTAATCGATATTGCTTCTAAGTTTAGTTTAAATTATAAAATTATATCGTTAAGGACCTTACAATCCATGGTTACCGAATTCAGAGTGCCCAAAGAAATCACTGATAACAAACAATGACAATGACAATGAAAATTACAAACGAATCAGAAAATCCATCAATGACTTTTAATTTCCTGTTTCCCAGTCAATTTAAGAAAGAACCTAAAATTTTTAATTAAAATCTTTCATATAAAGGATTGGAAAATACACCTCCACTTGGGATGTTTTTGGTTCTGAGCTATGTAGTTCCTTTCCGTACAGATGCATTAATGACAAAATGTCAACCCATCTACAACCGGTGGTTCCTCTCTAGGTGCGTGACTAAAAAAGAATCTCTAAGACCAATATTACGTACTAACTTGACACACTAGAAAAATTTGCATCTTCATCGTCCAGTTGAAGCAAAATGCGTTGGCAAGAAAACTCCAGAATTTTCTGATATTTCAATTCATTCAATATATTTCAATGAGTCCAGCTCGTGTCCATTTAGTTTTTGTCTATCTTTGCCATGCATCTTTTGGACATCTTTATCTTTGCTTCGTTCCACGCGGTTTTTACAATCAATTGCATGGATTCATGATATTACTGTACGAAGCTTAACTGCAATTCATATGAAACAAATTATTTAAAGGTCTACTAATGCACTCACACGACTTTCGTTTATATTATAAATTTAACCTTCACGAAGCGATTTGTAAAGCTATTATGTCATACACCTCATGCTTAATGAAAATATTGACTTCAGAACATCGTTCTTTTTTTATTGTTGGAGGCAAACGCTCCAAGAGGATTTCGCGCTCGGTATTTTCCGTAAGGCAAAACAGAAGTGACGCAGTGTAGGGAACACAGCTTATCAATTTTCATTGTAGTTATGTTCAGCAAGTGGAGCCGTGTGTGAACCAAATTAAGAAAAAAAGTGTATTGTTGTAGATTATATATATATATATATATATATATATATATATATATATATATATATATATATATATATATATATATATATATATATATAAAACAAGAGAAGGAGTGTGTTTGCATTCATTTCCTACTAATCCTGTTTCAAGGAAACAATTGATTAAATAGATACGAACGACAAGAAAAGACTGGACTGAGCCGACAGGTGAGATAGTCAATCGAGCCTGCAAAATGAAAGAGTCATTTTGGATTAAGACCAGTAGACGAATCCTGCCAAATGTAGTTTTCCAAGTGTGTTTTCTCACCAGATAACCCTGAGTACATGCACACACGATTAACAAAAAACAATGCTTACGGCAGACAAAACAACACGTAGCCCGAGAGGAGGTATTCAAAAGCAAGAACGACCAACGGTAAAATGTTTAGCATTATATAGTATTTTTGTCCGCACTATACTCTTACTACAAATACACCTAGCTTACCAGCGATTAATGGGAGAAGGTGGATTTAATGGGAGGTTGTTCTCAAATCGTAATAGATCCACCATTACCCCCCAAAACTGAAACCCTCTTTATCATGATCTGTTTATGTATTACGTGTGTGTATGTGTGTGTGCAATGGTGAAAAGCCTAAATAATATATATATATATATATATATATATATATATATATATATATATATATATATATATATATATATATATATATATATATATATATATATATATATATATATATATATATATACTATGTATTAGACACTAGTAGACCTTTAAAACAGCACTCAGCGCTTACAAGCTAGCATCGAAATAGTTAGATTGAGTTCATGTTTGTCCTAAAGAAATAAATGTATATGATAAATTAGTACAGTAGAAACCGATAAATAGATACTGTTGAATTTACCTCATTAACTAATCGACATTAAAATAATCATAATTAAACAACTCTGAACATTGCGACGAATTGATATAGATACAACTCGGACTGAAATCTGGAATGTTATCTGCAAGAGAAGCTAATCAAGGACTAACACATACTATCTTGACGGTTGATAATTTGGATCAGGGTTCGTTTGGAAATTTTGTTGTTTCTAAAACTGAGTTCATTAATAGCTCTCCTAGAGAAATAGTATCCTGAGACTAAGGTCCCTAGTTAACTTGAAATAAAACGGGTATACGTTCTATGAAAACCAAACATCAATTCATCAATTCCTGAAGCAGTTTTTAAATTAATTATTCATATCTACTTACGCTTCAATAAGACGCCGAGTTGCCTATTTATGTAGTAATAATAATAAACTATTTTGGATGTTGTTTATTCCGGAAGTTTTGTTAATTCTTTACATTTGAAAAATGTTACCTTTAACAGGTCCAATTTTGCATTGATTGTCCTAAGGCGCCATTAAACACTGATTCATGCATACAATAACAACAATGGAGTTTACTGGCCACAATATGGCGTTGCCAAAATTGCTTTAATCTAGATAAGAATGTATTTCTCCGGTTACAATAATTATTTTGAAATGAGGGCCTTACTTTAAAGAGCGTCAACATCGCTTATTGAAAGATTCATTGATTCATAATAAACCATGGATTTTCTTGAATTTGTAATTCAATGAACCAGCCGTGTGAACGCGGGATGTAGAATACTTGACTTAAGTGTAATGTATTCCTTTCATCTCGACGGAAACAGCCAAGCGAATTTCCATATACAAACAATATGATATATTCCCATGATTGAATAGCACATGGACTTTAGGAAGTAGCAATGACCAGATCTATTCTGATCGCAAAACCAGGAGACATTTCAGCGGTAATACACATGCTTCTGGTAGCTATTAATTCACATTTGACGTATTTATTCGTTAGAAAACTAAAAACAAATTATACAGCCGGAAATAAGAACCGAAAAAATAATTCCTGTGAATAAAAAGGACTTGATGCCAATAGATAGTGGAAAATAACATTTTAACGTTGCAAAATACCAGGGGTTTCAGAGAGAAAGAATATTTGCTACAAAAGGAGAGTATAACTCAAGTCAATTATGTGATGATGAATTATTACCTATCAAAAACAAATGAATATGTTGAAAACGTGAACTAGGCCGTAATTACCCATAGATATGCTCTTTATGATAATCGCCCTCAACATATAGCAATAATTATATATATATATATATATATATATATATATATATATATATATATATATATATATATATATATATATATATATATATATATATATGTGTGTGTGTGTGTGTGTGTGTGTGTGTGTGTGTGTGTTATTTAATGACAGATCAGCACAATCCTACCTTTACATTGCCCAGAAAATTTATTTGTTTCCCTTAAAGGCTTGCGAAGCAAATTTAGAAAAGAAAAGGAAGTGTACAATTTTACCAACTTTAAATAATATTTAAAATTAAAAAATAGAATCCTATCTACTTTTTCAAAAATATCTACGTGCCTACTCAGCGTAAACATCAGAGCGAGACTCAACCCAGGTCACAATTATTAGTATCATATGGGACATACCGGAGGGCTATCGGTCCTTTTGTAAATCCAAGCCCGCAAAGGTAGCTAAAGTTCTGAAGATAATTTATCCTGGTACCGGACTCACTTAAACCTATTTATTAATAACATTAGCTCTGATTACTTACATGATTTGGGCGGTAACAAAATATCACAATGTTAATAATGGAGAAAAATAAATTAAGAACAAGAAACAACATGAGATGAAATATTTTATTTTACGTGTGATACAAAATCATATACATGTGTGTATGACATATATGATATTTGATTTTGTTCATGCAACATTTTTTGTTTTCTCAGGGGGTAAGACCAAAAGGTAAAATTCACTTAAAATTACACCCCTAGGACCGTCTCCAATGCAATGGAAGAACACCCTTGATACTGTTTGATAAAAAATAAAATACACACGATTGTGTTAAAATACTTTAAACAGATTTTTTTATAATAAATAAAGACAACATTTCCTCCTATTCCATAATGCATGAAAAATTCCATAAAGCACGTGGAATGCATTTCTGGTGATAATTGTTAGGCCAGTCATTTCTATGCATATTGTGGTGCATCTGTCTTGCAACGGCAGTTTTAGTTTGACAAGTTCTTGAATGTGATGTACTAATGCACGTCTACTGCTCTCCCGAGTGGCTTTAATCATATCGCAAACATTTCCATTGAAAACACATTTCACCATATAAAAATAAAAACACTTCCATTGAAAACACAATTCACCATATAAAAATAAAAACATTTCAGAGTTATTAAAATGTCTAATTACAATTCGCTGAGTGTTACATCACGTGCAAATACGACAAAAGCATATGTCGATCTGGTATCTGTTTTAGCGCTCTGAACACACCTGACTGTTCTGATCATTATTAAGTAAACTAGAAATATGGTCTTTGTCACGTGAGAAAACTGGCAGGTTACGAAAAGTGGCGTCGACCTCTTGCCGCCATCTCATAAAATACGGCTTATTAATGCGGTTTCAAATGTCCGCCATCTTCCGACCAATGATCACAGTGCAAATCCCCTGCATGTCTGATGTACAAATATAGTGCAAATAACAACTTATTATACATATAATAAGCTGCTTATATACTAGACAGAGCCTTGCTATGGATTTTCTGGAGGAAATAAATGCACACATATATGTTATAACAGTGTGAACGAAATTTTCAAATTCTCAAATTTTACTTAGTCCAGAATAACAAGAGATCCACAACAACCATGTCTTTAAAACTTCACATAATCTCATATTACTTCTAGCTGGAGTGTATATGATTGTGTTAAATCCCATCAACAGCTTTAGAGTTCCTACTCACGAAATAATAAAGCAATCATAAGTCTTGGTACATTTCAAGGAGACGACAATGATTGGATGTTAGGAACTATATAGAACATTGCTGCCTTTTGCATATTCAAATGTAGTTGTTGTAATGCGGCTCTGATTTCATGTATACACAAAAATGCATGAAAGAATGCCATCAAGGATTGTACCAAAAGTCATCTGTTTTATTTTACCACGCCAAAACTGTGTTTACAAAATATTGAGAATGCAAGTGTATTTGTAACAAAATTCAAACTATATTCTTTCATAATTTAATTTAATATCATTAAATTTTGTTTGATCAAATTTGTGTCATATAACTTACGGCTAGTTTGTATAAACCACGCATGCGACAAGGAAAAATGTTTACATTTATCTTTACCCTCTTCAGTGCAGTATTTCTAAGACGTGAAAAAGTCTTCAATAATTGGTAAACGTTGGAATTTTTTTTTGGGGGGTAGTTTTGTTCTGTTTTAAACAAAACAATTAGTATTCTAAACAATTTGTATTATATCTTGCTAAATATTCAGCGGATAAAGCCACGTCATTTTAAGCAAAGATTACGTTGTATTGCAATGATTTCAAAATTCGAAGAAGATGAATTGTTTTTTGTTTTGTACCTCCCACCAAAATATACTACAGCCCATTTTAATAGCCATAATTTTGAAATAATATAGGGAAAATGCATGCAGTTAAATCCCTAAACATTTAATTGAAATGATGAGAATTGCAAAGAAAATTATTAATCAGCATAACTCTACTAACATTTACTAATAAAAGTTCAAATTTTCTACAAATTGCCTTTTTTAGCTTCTATATTTTAAATCTTAGAATCTTGAGTACGGATGCAAACTGATCATACACAATGTTGTCGACCCTGTAATATCACGTTTTAATGGAACCATGATGGTTTAAATTCCAGTATGTCATACATTAAGGAAGACACTTTAAATTACAAACATGCGAGTTGAAGGTGTCAGATCCTAGTCGGCGATAGATAGGACTAACATTAGAAATTTATCAAATTCGTGATCTAAATAGATTGCAGATATTTCTGGATAAAATATTTATTATCAATAAAGTTAAATGAATATTGATTCACGATCTTGGTACCTACAATTTAAACTTTTACCCAATGAACCTGGGGAAATTATCATGATGAAATGTCGTCTTTTTGTTACGTGTGTTTTTCTTAGTCTTTCTTTGGCGGGAGTCTTTCATGAATAGCCTACATTACAAAACAGTATATTTAACTCGCAATAAATGGCAGAAAGCCATTTGCGTAGCACTTCAACTAAGATATATTTTGCCCAATGCGCACTGGATGCACTATAAAGAAAGAAAATTATGTCTGATGGCGAAAACAAAATTGGGAATTTAAAGCTAGTCACTCAGTCCTTGATTAATATTTCGAGAGAACTTGGCATGTCCTCCAAACCTTTGCTTTGCAAAGATTGTTTCGATATAGTTCACCCAAAACTAATTTTGGTCTTGCAGATTGGCAAGATGGCCTGAAGTTCCTGAATTTTACATTGATCGAAGAACAAACTCTGAAATTGGCAAGATGGCCTGAAGTTCCTGAATTTTACATTGATCGAAGAACAAACTCTGGAACTTAACAGAATAGTTCAGAAATTGAACTGATGTGGAAATTTAAGTGATAGAAAGCGGATGACTGTAAAAGTGCTGAATTGGCAAACACTAGCTCCAGTCTATGACGAAACCTGGAATAAAACACTGAAAGTATGATTTTGACATGTCAGTTTATTGGTCTTCAGCTTTCCTCTTGAAACCCGTAAAGGGGTAAACCAGTGCAGAGAATTGGACTACTAGTTAAGAAACCAGACTGGTTCTCTCGCTTGTTGTTCACAAATGCCTGTTGACAAGGCAAAATTGAAATGTATCTATCAATACGAAAACTTTTATCTCATATAATTATACGTTTGATGATACAGACTCGAGTAACTGAAATAGCTTCATCGAATAAAAAAATTAATAAATATCTATTTCCACCGATTGTTCTGTGACATTTTGTCTAAATAAGGCTTTTAGCTGAAGACTTAGCTTGCAGCTATAATGACATTCACTGGAATATACGGCTTGACTCTTGTCAAAGAACAGATGGCATGGAAAATAGCATATTGTCACATTCAGAGCAGTTATAAATCAAATATAATAGTTTCTTCTTATACATTTTTAAAGCTACCCGTGTCTATGTAATTAATAACCATATACTTTTAAACTGCTCTGTAAAGCTGATTAATTATTGTAAAACAAATCCTATTTCTTGTAGTTTTTTCATTTTTTTGAGGGAACAAAACTGGATCAAATTGTTTTATATGTTATTTGTGAGTGACTTAAACTGCCTTACTCGTGGTTCTTTATTCAATCCACAAGACATAAACTTCTTGAAGACATGGAATACACAATATATAGTCAGGGTATTATAATAATTTGATTAAAGTTTTTGAAAATTGCTTTATATTTTTGTCACTTTTTCCACAAACGATTATTATGGTAAATTGACCATGCTAAAATTGCGACTCATATGGGCATGATTAGTATCGCATTCACAACTAAACAAATTTTGGATAACAGGATGAAGGTTGCATGAAGCGCCTCTACTTAGTTATAAATATATATTTCAACCGATTGCACATGCGTTTAGAAAAGTTGCCATATATCATGTTACGATGAATGAATTGTATTCTTGATTTCGCAGTGGTAAAGTATTATAAGTATTACATGTAAACATCCATGATGCCTCTAGCCAGAGGATAATATCACGTTGTTTTGTCTGAAGAGTAGGTAAGAAAGAACATTCTACAGCAGTTTTCTTTTTTGACATGTTCTTTAAAAAAATGAAGAGAAAAAAAAACAAACAGTTATTCAATTACAGGAGGTCATGGTCTGTGGCCATGGAAACAGTAGAAACTCTCTTTATGAAATGCACGTTAGTCACTGAATATATTTAAAGAAATAGTTTATATTTCAATTTTTAACGGTCCGTAAGATTAGATATCGTTGCAGTGACTTCCAGTAAATCACCTACTCTTAGATATGAAAACAAAACTACCCATTGCTTAGAGTGTTGTAAGAGAGAACTTAGGAATGATGAAACCTCTTTTCTTGTTGTATCGAACTTAAATAACAAAGCATACAAGCTTCAGTTTACCATGAATAGAAGGTTTTGCATTGCTATGCTTATTAAGTCCGATTTGCACTGTGGAAAAGTCAAGTAAAACCAGGACCTTATTCCAATGCTCTAAAATTCATCTTACTTTCAATGATATTAAGCCCAAGGATATTTGTATGTACAGATGAGCTAAAAGTCAACTTGTCATGGATGTCACATTTCATAAATCAATTCTCTGGCACAGCTAGAAATGACGTGATCGTTGCTTTATGACGTCCTCTACACGATGTCACGTGTAATTTTCTGGACAGATCATTCGTCAATGATGCCATTTTCAAGTGAATCACGATACTGTCCCACTCCGTGGTCTCAGTACAACCATATACGACTACGCGTCTTGCTAGGTTTAAGCTTACAACGTCAACGCACTATTTGGACAGGGGCCTTGAGTGGCCTATTTGTTTACAGCGCTCTCCGTTACGGATCACTGCCATCTCACCCTTGTCTGCGTTGTTGTTTTTGCTGTTGTTGTTGTTGTTGTTGTGGGGCTTAACGCCATTTTTCAGCACACGATAGGCTATACATGGGGGTCAGTATTAATGGTGGAGGAAGAAAACAGGAAATCACCGGAAAGAACCACCGACCTACGAGAAGCTACTGGCAAGCTTTCTCATATATCCACATTCGCCGAATCATAGAATCAAACCAACGCAGACAGAGATGAGATGGCAGTGCAGTGATCCGTAACGGACAGCGCTTTAGACCACTCGGCCACTCGGGGCCCCGACCTTGTCTGCGTGGGTTCGAGTCTAAGATTCGACGAATGTAGATGTGAGAAAGCTTGACAGTAGCTTCTCGTGGGTCGGTGGTTCATTCCGGTGATTTCCCGGTTTTTTCCTCCACCATTGATACCGGCCGCCATGCGTTAAGCCCCATAACAACAATAATAACAACTATTTGGACATAAATTGTGACACCAGCTTAAAAGTGATAATTTTCAGTAATTCTTCAGTCAGGAACTGCAATTTATCCATAGTACCAATCGTTTGAATAGATACCGTTTACCCCAGCGCTTTTAATGAAAATGCTGCAGAAGCGACGAATCTTTTGATGTTTTATTGTTGCCTAACTCGAAATAAGACCATGATGACCCCTTCTTGTGAACTGTTATCAATGCCAAGAACGCCTAACACTGAATACCGTGCGTACCTGTAGTAGATTGCAATCGGGTCACTAGACTTTTATTTTTAGACTTCTTTATTTCTAACCTTACGTGTGTTTGTGTCTTGCTATATGTCCAGCAGAGAATGTGTGTTAGGTTTGAATTATCACAGATATGCTGCATCATATCTCAACAAATCACATTATCCTGACACCAGGCCAACCTATCCTAACAATAACCTCTTAATCCTGAGCGCCAACGTGGTAGGTTCAAGTACAAAATTTATAAGTCTTTTGCATGACTCGGCCAGGGTTTGAACCCACGACCTCCCTCATCCGATGCAGTGTTATAAGCACTTAGGCCGCTGGTGTGGCCAGCAAAGAATGATACTGCATCATTCACACCATTGCGTATGTTCATTGGTACATTGTCGTCGTTGTTTGTAAATTTTTATTTAGTGTACGTTTCGATGGTATATTATATAAAATTGATTTGATACTTTAACAAATATGATCTAATCTATCATCAAACAGAAAATCACGCGTTCGAATAAAAAATATTTATTTCAGATACACGTTAGAAATTTATGATAATTAACAATATATTCTGAAACATAAAGTGTAATTGATAAATACACCTGTCAATATCATCTGCTGTAAATGTATTTCGGCACAGCTGGTACTTGTTATTATATATAGATCTTATGTTGCTTACTGCAACCACTACACCCTCTCTCTCTCTCTCTCTCTCTCTCTCTCTCTCTCTCTCTCTCTCTCTCTCTCTCTCTCTCTCTCTCTCTCTCTCTCTCTCTCTCTCTCTGAATCATTATGTCTTTAATCCAGCTATCGTCTTCCCAGCTGCTTCAATTTCTGCCTCCAAGCCTTTACTACTCTCTCTCTCTCTCTCTCTCTCTCTCTCTCTATATATATATATATATATATATATATATATATATATATATATATATATATATATATATATATATACATATACACATACATACATACATACATACATACATACATACATACATACATACATACATACATACATACATACATACATACATACATACATACATACATACATACATACATACTTTTATTGTTCATTATAAAGGAGTCTGCAAAGACTTGTAGACTGATTTTCTGTTTAGATTAAAGGGGCATTTTAGTGACTGAAGCGGAAGGTTGCTTTTGTTTAATATGAAGTGGTCTGCTAAGGGAAATTGTACTGGTCTGACTGGCTTTGCTTCTTGGCTTCTATTTAATACGAAGGGGTGTGTTAGATTTCATTCGTTGGACTGGTAAACTTGACTTATTTTTAATATTTAAGACGGATTTCTCTTCAAATTCATATTAAACACACCATATGATACAACATGGGTGCATCAAAGATGGCACCATTCCTTGGAGCCAAAATTACTTAAAGTTTATAGAACGTATGGCAATGGCCTTCACCTTGAACCTGTATATTGGATACAGAATCCAAACATTGGGCTTTTCATAGCTTGGTGTAATCTATCTCCATGTTGGTCAGTGATGATAGTTTATTAAAATAACAATAAGGTTTTTATTTTGCGTTTTCGCCTCAAATTAAAATATCTGCCTAATAATTATCTACAAATGCATTGCATTTTCGCCCTAAAATGTAATATATACCAAATTAGTTATCTACCAAGGCATTGCATTTTCACCCTAAAACGTAATATCTACCCAAATAGTTATCTACCAAGGCATTGCGTTTTGCTCTAAAATGTAATATCTACCAAACGAGTTATCTACAAAAGCAATGCGTGTTCGCCCTAAATTGTTGTTGTTGTAGTTGGGTTTAACGCCATTTTTCAGCACACGATAGGCTATACATGGCTACCAGTTTTTATGGTGGAGAAAGAAACCGGGAAATCCGCGGAATAAAAACACCGACCCACGAGCAGCTACTGGTAAACTTTCTCACATATCCACATCCGCCGAATTTTAACTCGAACTCACGCAGATCGAGGTGAGGTGACAGTAATCCGTAACGGAGAGCCCTTTAGACCACTCGGCCACTCGGGACTCCTCGCCCTAAAATGTAAGATCTACCAAAATAGTTATCTACAAAGGCATTGCGTTCTCGCCCTAAAATGTAATATTTACCAAAATAGTTATCTACCAAGGCATTGCGTTTCTGCGCTAAAATGTAATATCTACCAAAATAGTTATGAACAAAGGCATTGCCTTTTCGCGTTGAAATGCAATATATACCAAATCAGTTTTCTGCGAAGGTATTGCTTTTTCGCTCTATAATGTATTGTCTACCAAAATAGTTATCTACCAATGCATTGCGTTTTGCGCTAAAATGTAATATCTGCCAAAATAATTATCTACTAAGGCTTTGCCTTTTCGCGCTAAATTGCAATATATATCAAATCAGTTATCTTCGAAGGTATTGCATTTTTACCCTAAAATTGAATATCTACCAAAATAGATATCTACCAAGGCATTGTATTTTCGCCTTTAAATGTAATATCTACCAAAATAGTTATCTACTAAGGCTTTGCATTTTCACCCTAAAATGTAATATATATCAAAATAGTTATGTACTAAGGCATTGCATTTTCGCCCTAAAACGTAATATCTACCAAAATAGTTTTCTACCAAGGCATTCTATTTTCGCATTAAAATTTAATATCTACCAAAATAGTTATCTACCAAGGTATTGCATTTTCGCGCCAAAACGTAATCTCTACCAAAATACTTAACTACCAAGGCATTGCGTTTTCGCTCTAAAAATATATATCTGCCAGGGCATTACTTTTTCGCCCTAAAATATAAATCTACCACTATAGTTATATACCAAGTCATTGCGTTTTCGCGCTAAAATGTAATATCTACCAAAATAGTTATATACCAAGGCATTAAATTTTCTCCCTAAAATGTAATATCTACCCAAATAGTTATCTACCAAGGCATTGCATTTTCTCCCTAAAATGTAATATCTACCCAAATAGTTATCTACCAAGGCGCCCTAAAATGTAACATCTACCATAATAGTTACATACCAAATCTACCAAAATAGTTATCTACCAAGGTATTGCATTTTCGCCCTAAAATGTCATATCTACCAGAGAAATAAACTCTCACCTTAATAATTCCAGCAAATTAAAACAGTAGTTAAAATGATTGTTTCAATGATGAGTATTATTCTAACAAACTTGTGAGCATTATTTTCTGACAAACGTGTATCACATTCTATTATATTCGGATCAAAGTATGAATACGAAGTATGAATATTATATTATTGCAAATATTAATTCGGTTATATTCTAATTAGACTGAGTATATGACGCACTTGTGAGTATTATAATCGGTCATATTCTTATGAAAATGAGTATAGGAAATACTTATGAGCATTATTTGTGACGAGCATGTAAGTATTACATTCCATTATATTCTGGTTTACCTGCGAGTATTATATTCTGATAAGTGTATGAGAACTAAATTGTAATGAACTTATCCATATATAATCCGATGAACTATTAGCATTATATTCTGATGAACTATTACCATAATATTCTGATGACTATTAGCATTATATTTTGATGACTATTACCATAATATTCTGATGACTATTAGCATTATATTTTGATGAAATATTAGCATTATATTCTGGTGAACTATTAGCATTATATTTTGATGAAATATTAGCATTATATTCTCATGAACTATTAGCATTATATTCTGATGACAATTAGTATTATATTCGGATGACTATTAGTATTATATTCTAATGGCTATTAGTATTATATTCTGATGACTATTAGCATTATATTCTGATGAACTATTAGTATTATATTCTGATGAACTATTATTCTTATATTCTGATGACAATTAGCATTATATTCTGATGACTAGATGACTATTAGCATTATATTCGGATGACTATTAGTATTATATTCTGATAATTGTTATTATATTCTGATGAATTATTATTCTTATATTTTGATGACTATTAATATGTTATATTCTAATGGCTCTTATTTTTATATTCTGATGACTATTAGAATTATATTCTAATGAATATTAGTATTATATTCTGAGGAAATATTAGTATTATATTCTGATGACTATTAGCATTATATTCTGATGACCTATTAGTATTATATTCTGATAACTATTAGTATTATATTCTGAAAAACTATTAGTATGATATTATATTTTTATGAATTATTAGTATTATATTCTGGTGAACAATTAGTATTATATCCTGATAACTATTAGTATTATATTCCGATGACTCTTAGTATTATATTCTGTTGTCTATTAGCATTATATTCTTATGAACTATTAGTATTATATTATGATGAACTATTAGTATTATATTCTGATGACTATTAGAATTATATTCTGATGACTATTAGTATTATATTCTGATGACTATTAGAATTATATTCTGATGAACTATTAGTATTATATTCTGATGACTAATAGTATTATATTCTGATGAACTATCAGTATTATATTCTGATGACTATTAGCATTATATTCTGATGAACTATTAGTATTATATTATGATGAACTATTAGTATTATATTCTGATGACTATTAGTATTATATTCTGATGACTATTAGTATTATATTCTGATGACTATTAGAATTATATTCTGATGAACTATTAGTATTATATTCTGATGACTAATAGTATTATATTCTGATGAACTATTAGTATTTTATTCTGATGACTAATAGTATTATATTCTGATGAACTAATAGTATTATATGCTGATGACTATTAGCATTATATTCTGATGACTATTTGTATTATATTCTGATGACTATTTGTATTATATTCTGATGACTATTAGAATTATATTCTGATGAATTATTAGTATTATATTCTGATGACTAATAGTATTATATTCTGATGAACTATTAGTATTTTATTCTGATGACTAATAGTATTATATTCTGATGAACTAATAGTATTATATGCTGATGACTATTAGCATTATATTCTGATGACTATTTGTATTATATTCTGATGGCTATTTGTATTATATTCTGATGAGTATTAGTATTATATTCTGATGACTATTTGTATTATATTCTGATGAACTATTAGTATTTTATTCTGTTGACTAATAGTATTATATTCTGATGAATTTGTGAATAATATGTCTTTTAATGACATTGTGAGTATTTTTTAAAAGATCTTGTGAGTATTCTTTTATAATGAACTTGTAAGTATTATTTTATAATGAACTTGTCAGCAATATTTTATAATGAACTTGGGTTATTTTATAATGACCTTATGAATATTATTTTATAATGCCCTTGTATTATACAATAATGAAATTGTAAGCATTATATTTCAGTATTTGTTTCAGTTTAATGAACGACAGCGTCAAGACTTTGGGCAAAAAATTATGTGGCCAGTCCCTGTTATTTCAAGCAACTCCTCAACTTATTGACCTACATATTCAAGCCCACAGTGTATTGTTCAAAACCAAGCAAGCTGATCAACATGAAAGCTACAATTGTCACAGTGTAGTGTTGAAAACCAAGCAAGCTGATCAACATGAAAGCTACAATTCCCACAGTGTATTGTTCAAAACCAAGCAAGCTGATCAACATGAGAGCTACAATTCACACAGTGTATGGTTCAAAACAAGCAAGCTGATCAACATGAGAGCTACAATTCCCACAGTGTAGTGTTCAAAACCAAGCAAGCTGATCAACATGAAAGCTACAATTTCCACAGTGTATTGTTCAAAACCAAGCAAGCTAATCAACATGAAAGCTACAATTGCTTTTCTCGAACAATATTTATAAACAGGAGTCAAGGAATTTGAGAAAGTTAGATCTTATATAATCCAAAGGCACAGCATCTAA
Source organism: Potamilus streckersoni (assembly GCA_016746295.1). Lineage (NCBI taxonomy): Eukaryota > Metazoa > Mollusca > Bivalvia > Unionida > Unionidae > Potamilus > Potamilus streckersoni. The sequence continues at coordinate 2,262,585 of JAEAOA010000629.1, forward strand.
AGGTACCGTTTGACTTCAATCAAGAATTCCTCCTGCATTAAAATTCAAACGCACGTGATAGAAACAAAATACTTCTTAATATGGATAAAGATTATCTGCAATAGAAAAAAATTCACATCGAAAACAAATCTGGCAATTCAACTCAAGAAATTGATGTTGCATATTTTAAGATTTTAAAGCAATAATGAACTTAAAGCGAATTAACTAATTAGAAGTGTAAGTCATGTCTGTCAGTGTAAAAATAAACAATGGCAAGAAAGCGGCTGCTTGCTGTGCAAGTGTAAGAAATATATGAATAAGGTGTTTAGTTATGATAAAAAGAATGTGCGTGTCTAAAAGAACTAAATTACTGAATGATTAATTGTTCTGGATTTTGACCACACCAAAATAAAAACTGTTTACCAGTTCTATTCGAAAATAAGTTGCAAAAGGGAAGCAATTCAGTTTTAAACAGCTTAGTAATGCAGATAAGATTTATTCTCCCATTGCAGGAAATAGGCTGCACCCCAGCCACAATAAAATTTTCTTTTTAACTCGAGTGCTTGCCCTCCTAGATAAAGCCACAAATCCACAAAACCTGACGACAAACACTTTTATTTAAAAATAATAAGTCATAAGAAAGCTGATGTCTTAAGTTAGAAATTTTTATAGTCTAAATTGCAAGGTCTGAAGTAAGTTGTATGAAGTATGAAGGCCTGAGAGTAGGAAAGAGGGTTCTGTAGCGACAATGGGAGTTCTCATTAAAATATGGCCTTCGGCACTTTGGCGACAAATGGTACAGCCGAGTCCTTATAGCGACAATGGGAATTTTGTATTAGCACAACCTGGGCTGGTATAGCGACAAGAGAAATGGCCCAGGTGGCATGACGTCACGGTACTGGATACTTGTCTACATTGTAGCAATGTGCAAGTACTGTGACGTCAAGCATTCGTCAAGTACTGTGACATCAAGCGTTCGTCGTGTTGGTGAATGTAGTGAAATGTATGTTTTATAACTTATACAGGCAATTTGTTATTGAAAAGTATAATCTTTTCGAGGCATGGAAAGTAGCCCTGAAAAATGCCTTTGTTTTCTTCTTCTTTTAATGTCTCCATTTCTTCCACCATTTGCTAACTTTCTCTAAAATTCCTTTCTTCTCTTTTACTTCTTCTTGGTATGGCATCCAGTCTGGATGTCCCATATCTCTAAACTTTTCTGTATCTTCATCCAATTCTCATTCAGTATTTCAAAGTCTTCTTTCTTCTTTTGGTTTTCTTTCTCCTTTCTTTCTTTTGGCCAGGTCTCCTTAATTTTCTTGATCTCTACTTCCAGTATTTGTTTGATATTGTCTTCGCCTTTCTTTATGTGATCTATACCTTTTTTCACAAAAACCCACTCTGTTAAATGGAAGATATCTTCCATATAGCATCTGGCTTGGATAACATCATCCAGAATCTGCTTCAAGGTTCCCACTTTGAAGTATTTTGAATTGACGATTCCTCGTATTTTGTCTGCTTCTTCTATGGTTATCAATTGTAACTGATAACTGGTTACTCTTAGTTTCTTTATCAAGTCCTCAGTACTTGTAAACTTCCATTCTTGGTTAAGTTTGTCCAGTTCGTGCACTCCATCCACGATCCAATACCAAGTATCTCTTAACGGAGTAAATAGCTCAAGACTTCCAGTTATTTTGTATTCTGTGTAGAACGGCACGAATGACTGACTGATCTGTTATTATAGTCATGTGTCCACTGTCGTGTATTATGACTGGTTCAAGCCCTGAAAAGGGCTAGTGGCCTCCCTCCTTCCGAGGCAGGGCTCACCCGTGTCTCAGTGCTTGACACTTGTATGCCCCGGCGCATGGGACTAATAGCCCCCCTAGATGGTTTACCACCTAAGCCGGACATCATCTTATCGGTGGTGTTTCTAATCCAGGGAGGCACTTAGCCCGAGGGCTGGGCTTTTGGTCTAGTGCTTGACCTTTCAATTGACCTTAAAACAGACCTCTATTGGGTAGTATTCACACAGTTCAACTGCCCCGACCCCCTGGTTCGGAAAAGGCAAAGGAAAGGATCCAGCAAAGGGCGGTACCGTAGTTAATTCCTCTATCTGTGTGTTGTAGCTCTTTCCCTGTGTCCGGCTTACCCTAGATCCACATAGTATTATTGGCTTTGAAAGCGTAATCTTTTCACTGTGTTTTTATGTGGCGCAGGGCGCTTCCTTCTGCATTTCCTCATTCCTTGATTGTTGGGTCTCATGGTGTTCTTCGTGTTGACGATGTCGGCAATGGATGTCGCTTCCGCCCACTAAGTTAAGGTTCGGTTTTGCCCGTTGCCTATTGGGGGAGGGAGTCCCTATTATAGCTAAACATGCGTAAGCCACATACGAGTCGAAGAAATATGAGTTGTGAAATTTCCTACTGTATATAAGTATTATGTTTTTGCGTACTATGCGTACTTTTAGGTTCCAAAAGTTTGTGTCAAATTTGGTAGGTATAAGCTACCTTGTGTAATTTTGTTTGGTGGGAAGTTATATATTTGTTTCTCTCCAATCATCCCTTCAAGGGCCAAAAATGTAGTTGTTAGCCTAAAAAGAGCTCTTTGCCAAAGTGAGCCCTATGTATGGCATTCTGACTAACCCTATTTCACTTCGTTGCTGTTAAAAAAAACAGTGGTGTGATAGTAGCAAGGTTCTTTCTTCTTTCTTCTTTCTTCGGCTGACCTTTTTCTTTTACAATATATCGTGTGTAAAAGAATTTGGTTATTTCTTGTGTCTTCTTTTTTCTTTTCTTTTCTTCTTTCTTCTTTATTCTTTATGCTCTTTTCTTCTTCCTTCTTCTTTCTTCTTTCTTCTTTCTTCCTTCTTCTCTTTTCTTTGTTCTCCGTTCCTTTGTTCCTTTGTTCTCCGGGAGCTCCTGGAAAACACGTCCGTCCTCTTCAAAGGCTGCCACCTCGTCATGATGATGATGGCACGAATGGTGAACACCATGGCTTTATATATGAAAGCACGGACGTGAATGAAAACATCCCTTAAACTCACTTCACATTTTATATACCATCTCATCAACGACACGAGCAGCACAAAAACGCACCATATACCATCTCATCAACGAAAAAGAAGCACAAAACACACCATATACCATCTCATCTACGACACGAGCAGCACAAAAACACACCATATATCATCTCATAAACGAATGAGAAGCACAAATCCCCAAAATATACCATCTCATCAACGAAAAAGAAGCACAAAAACACAAAATATACCATCTCATCAACGAAACGAACAGCACAAAACATAAAATATACCTTCTCATCAACGAAACGAGCAGCACAAAACATATCGTATACCATTTCATCAACGAAATAAGAAGCACAAAACACACCATATACCATCTCATCAACGAAACGAGCAGCACAAAACCCAAAATATACCATCTCATCAACTAAAGAGAAGCATAAAACACCATATACCATCTCATTAACGAAACTAGCAGCACAAATCATATTATTTACCATCTCGTCAACGAACGCGCATGCAAACACACACACACACATCTTTATTGAAGTGAGTGTTTATAGTTACACTTCACTACATTCACACAAATTGGCAAATTGAATAGTATTTCTTTTCTAGAGATATGGTTAGCCCTGAAAAGGGCTGGGGATTTTTTTTTTGTTGGTTTTTATAACTCCAAAGACACCTGGCTAATGCTGACATCTTCCAGGACGAGCACCGCATACACATAGTCGGCTCCAATCATTCTCCCAAATTATTCCTCTGACTTGCAGAGCAAATGGAGCTTGAGTGGCTTCACTAACCCACTCCTCCGTTTGTGGAATAGTGAAGACCTGCTGTGCCTCTTGTCTTCGGTGAGAGTCGGGGATGAATAGCTGGTCTCATTTCCTGAGGCACTAATCTCTGTTGCTACTACTGCTGCTGCTGCTAATGGAGTTGTCGTCACCTCAGGTAGCACCTCACACATAAGCTTTACCATTGGATGCAACAGGATCCCTCGCTGGTTCTCTATCTCTTCTTCTTTCTTCTTTCTTTGTTCCTCTTCTTCAATTCTTTCTCTTTCTTCTATTGCTTCCCTGGTTAGCTCATCCAGGAGATGTCTGGTATTCTCCAGGTGCCATTGGAGTTCCATCGGTTTTCTAACTCTACTACTCATTTTTAATGTGAACAGGTCCACAATGGTAGCTAGACTTACGTGTGCCCGCCTTTATATCCTTGGAGGACGGACGTGATGGAAAACATCACCTAATTCCTAAATTTTTTACCATGATATAAAACGCGCGGACTTAAAAGAAGTTCGCACGTTAACTATTTTACTTTTTTGACTTACAAACACAGACAGAATTCTTTTGTATGTTGTTGGACAAGACAGAGAGAAAATGGTGGGGATTTTTTTTGTTTTGTTTGTTTTTTACTAACCAAAAAAACAATTGAAATGTTTATAGTCACGCTTCTAAAATTTTTAATTTTTTTTGCAAATGAAGAAAAGTATATCTTTTCGAGAGTCTTCGGTAGCCCTGAAAAGAGCTGATTGTTTTTTGTTTTGTTTATTGACGGAGAGTAATGGCAATCTTTGTTGAATTTTACTGTCTAAGATTGCGACCCCGTCTGGCAGCAGGCTTTTCTATACGATAAGGTCTGCGTTTGCGAAAAGAGAAAGAGAAGTCTTTGGTGTCTATTCGACAGTCCAAAAATCCTTTGTCTGGTTCTTGTTGTTGATATTGTTGTTGTTGCTGCTGCTGTTGCTGCTCTTTTCTTTGTCTCTTCTGAAGTCTGTATTTCTCAGTCCATTCTTCTTTTTCTTTCTCAATTTCCTCCATAAAGACATTCTCTATGAGTTCTTGGGCTATAGAGAGCATTCTGATATTCTTTATCTCTTCAGGCTTCGGTATCAGGTTTAGCATGATACGATGTAATTGAACGTAAGCTTCGTTGAGTTTAGCTAGTCTGGAAGGCATCTTCGTAGGTTGACGAGTCAACAGTGACTGTTCAGACTGGTCATGGTCATGGTCATATGTAATTATAGTCATATATAAACTTTCGTGTTTTATGAATGTAAGCCCTGAAAAGGGCTAATAGCCTCTCCCCCTTCTGGGGCCGGGCTCACCGTTGTCCAGTGCTGACACTTTTGTATGCCCCGAGCTGGGCTGCGCTTCTTCCATGGGGGGAGCTTACAGTTCCGGGCCTGGTTTGCAGTCCCCATGGAAGGGCGCGAGGCCTTCGTGCTTGGCCCCTTTTGTTTTGACCCCTTAAAAATACCTTCCCTAACATTTAAAATATGTCGCTCGAAAAAATGGCAGAACCGCAACCGACTCTCCTACCCGGGTCGCTACTCCCACCCACCAAAGCCCCCAAGTTTGTCCACCTAACTTTATTTCCGTTAGTGGCTTATTTGTCAAATTTTGACCAGTTTTTCTACGGGTGTCCCTATATCAATTTTGTGTGAGCCACCTGTGCAATTTTATCTGAGCTTGAGTTGTGAATTTTGAATAAATAATTGAAGTTTGAATTTTGCGTACTTGGCGTACTTATAATGTTCGAATATGTACCAATCTTTAGGCGTTTGCCGCCTAATAACATTTATCACCGCTTTGGAATGTTTGGTTGTGCAATTTTGACCGCCTTGCCAAAGGATCTTGTTTGGGCTGTGGGTCTTCAGAGCCAAAGTGAAGACATAGGTTGTAGGCTTTTCGTTTTGGAACAGTTGGCCGCGCGGCCCGGACTGTTCATCGCTGATCGTTTGTCCGTACCAGGGTTGGGGTTTTGGGACAGCAGTGGGGAGGTGGTAAGTTCTGCATAGTCCCTTGATTTGTTTTGAAGTGAGGTCTGTTTGTATGCGGGTTGAGATGGGTTTTCTGGGATATTAGCTGGTGCTGACTAACCCCGCAACAATAAGTACAAAAATATATTATAAATATTTAATCATTCAACCCCTACATGAATATTCAATAAAAGTTTTTTAAAAAATTTTAAATTTAAATTTAAACACCAACTAACAGTAAAATTCCCCTTTCAACATACCGGGTTAATATTATACCAGCTAACAAATCAGATAATAGGAAATACATAAACCCTAAACTAAGGCTGCATCTAATTGACCGATTATAACAGTGCTTAAAAATAAAAGAAAAACATACAAGCTTGAATTAAAAGAAGGATTGAAAACCAAAATCTATACCAACCAATCAAAATTTAGCACTCGAATGACGCACACAAGAAACACAACTTTAGCCCAAACACTCCCACATAACTACTAATAAAGGTACACTATTCTCCAAATTAACGAGGAATAAAGATAAAATCTGAATTATCCAATATTACCCAGTACATAATACGATGCAAAGAAGAAAGGACAGGAATCATAAAGGGAGGAGAGGGGAAAGAAACAAACAGTTAGCGGAAAGAAACCTACCAAAAGTACAGTTTAATAATATCAAATAAAGGGAATGAATAAGCTCGTATCGAATCCCTAATAACCCATCCCAGCATACAAACAATAACAAACTCGCAATCACCATACCTAGTCCATAACATAAAACAGGCGCTAGGACTCATACTAGCACAAGCCTGGGTGGATCCTGAAACCTATAAGCACTGTATAGGCTAAGATTTCCCACCATGACAAGGACATATAGGTCACGACCGATAGAGAAGGGCAAAATCAGGAACCTCCCACCTGGTATCCCAAACTCCCAGGAGCGGAGTAGACCGATTGGCCGAATAAGCGTTAAAACTACTCCACGAGGAATAGTAATAATAAAATGTACCGATCAAATGACAGACATGAAACTTGAAAGCACTATCAAGCCAAGCAGGGTCTTGGACCCGACCAAGACCAAAAATAAACAAAAATCCCCATAGTCGTTTTAACGATAGGGGGAGTAAATGAAAAGATTACATAACATCATGTATCACAACCAATATACTGGAAGCTCTATCAGAATATGTCCGAAGCGAAGAATTGGAGCCGACCAATTCTCAAATATGAAAAGATAATGGGACACAGTTAGCGGGGTCTTGAATCCGACCAAGACCCAAAAATAAACACTAATCCCCATAGTCGTTCTAACGATAGGGTGATTTAAGGAAAAGAGTATACAATGTTCAGACTGGAGACCCACTCGCCTTATATGGTACAAGCACGGACGGGATAGAAAACATCCCTACTGGGTTTTAGTTATTGAAACGTGAGGATACCTCATGTCATGAGGAGGGATAGAGAGAAAGTCAAAGAGCATATATTCAAACTGTGGTTTTTTATTACTAAACAAACGACAGACACGTTTTTTCTAAATACAACATTTTTTAATCAAACTAACAATGAACAGAATTAACAAGAAACAAGGAACAAACAACAATCCTATTTAAAATACACATTATTTTTGACAAGGTTGACAACGTTGTAAAATCATGTGAGATTTCCATTGAGTCATATCATGAGACATTGATGTACACTACGTTTTCTAGCTAAAAACAAAAGATAACCATAACGGTCACAAAACCATCGATCTACTTTTTCATCGTTTCTAGAATAGTCACGATCAAAAATGTCTAAAGAATGTCCCACCCCGCTGATGAAGAAAATACACACATTATTGTCCACACACCATGGAATCATTGCTTTGTAACTTCACATTATTGAATCGTGTCGTCTGTGCATTTCTTCTCATAAAGTCAATGATATTGTCTTCCAAAGGTGGTAATCCATACGAATCAAAATACTCCACACAATTGACTTGAGGAAAGTACACGGCCACCCAGTGAGTTCCTGGAAAATGACTGTCGTCTGTGTTGATGACATAAGCTTGGAGGTTTTGAGTTTTGCGATGTAGGAGATCATCTTTAGCACACACCACAGAATTCCAAGAAGCAGTATACGAACTGTTATTCAAAAGGTAATAAAGTTCCCAGGTATCTATTTTTTTCTGGTTGTTTTATTTCTCGTTTTTTTTTCTTCACAGGTGATGATAAGTCATCAATTCAACTCTGACCTTTTGCTTAAAAAGTTCTGACAAGTAATCGTTTCTTCGCCTGGTTCGATGCGATAGATTTCTTGAGTAGTCCGTGGAGGACAGGAATGATCACGCAAGCCTTTATACCACTCATGCAACACGGTTTCTTCTGCGATGAGACTCCAAGCTTCGCCCAGATACTTGTCCAATTTTTCTTCTTGACTCATCATGAGACATTTATCGTGTTGAATTTGACTGGGATGATCGTTTTGACATCCATAGCAATCTTTCTAGACCAATTCCGTAATTTTTTCCGCCAAGTGTTTAACAAAACAGGAGACTAAATGTTCTTTTTGTTCTGGCCATCTTGACTTCACGACCTTGTTCTCTTTGTCTTCATCTTTGAATTCGGTTTTCACGGTATCCTCCCATTCCATGGATTCTTCCACTTTCAAAGAAGGATAAGTGTCTTCCATAGTGTCTAATAGTCTAGACAAACTTCTCTCAACCTGTTGATTTCTATGGTATTATCGAATACAGCATACAGGCTGACGTTCACCGTGTATCCTCCAGCATAATCGTCGTATGAAATGTCGTACAGGTACAAGTACGATCTCAAGTAATTCTTCTGATCAAAGTTAGGTTCAAAAGGTCTGGTACACAGATTAGTGTCCATCGCGACTGACTTCGATCTTGGACACTTTGTAGTGGATAAACTCAAAAGGATTTTGATCGTTGGCTCCGTTGAAGACTGCATTGCTAACAATACCAACAATTAAACGTTTGGGTATCTGTCCTTGGACTAGATGATCTTCGATCTTGGATCGGAGTCCAGTAGCAATAGTGAATGTTTTCACTTCTACACGCCGTATTGGATACTTGGCATTGGTTCTACTCAAGGTGTGACTGATGTCGTTTCCCGCTTTAGGCAACACTTCTACGCGACGTACGTAAAGTCTGGCGTCTTTAAATTTGGTTTTGTAATTGAAATTATCTTCAGCCATCAAATGAAAAGCCGTACTGCTACGATTCAATCTCAGACAAATATCTACTCCGTTCAGCAAATACTTCTCTTGCAGCCACATGTCCAAATGCAAACGATCCATCAGATCTAAACTATTACTTTCACAATATTCCTTTGAGGAGCAATAAATCCTTTATTGTCTTCATCTAGTTCTTCGAACTTTTCTGGTGTGTCAGGTTTCCATACCACGCAAGCATCCAGATGAGTGTTCTTGGTCTCTTTTCCGTACGTCAAGAGATTTTCTAGGTGCGCTCGGTAAGGGCAAGTATCTATGCTATCAGTTTGTTATTCAAGTTCAAATCCACTTCGCTAAACAAGGAATGCATACAATTGTTGACGGGAGCTACTTTGGCATCATCTGCTAGATTGGTACCATCGGATTTTTGCACTTTGGCTTTCAGATACAAGTAACTGCTATTCCGATCGATGTAATCTTCCGGTTGTCTTTTGATTTCAAACTCGATGGGAGCGGAATCCATCAAAGAGGAAACGAGATGAAATTCGAACAATTGGGAATCTTGCATGGTCATCATAGTGGGTGGCATGGCAAACAGATCCATTTCCGACTTAGAACAGGCACAATACTCTCGTTGCATCATTTTCTGTTGTTTTTACAATTTAATAATCAAAAACGTGTAAGTCTCGAACAGTTTTTCTTTTCTTAGTCTTTCTAGCTTTGACAGTATGAAGACCTTTGAAAGGGTGTTTTCGTCGTCTTTTTCTGCCTTGTCCTTGTTGGAACATCAGAGAAGCAGGAATGCCTGACTCAGCAGCAAACGTGGCATTTATAGGATTTTCTAGTCGATCCAAAATATCTTTGCCTGTTTGAAGCGAAAAATTTTTGCCTGCTCTTAAGAAAGTTTTGTTTGTAAATGATGACATTTTGGAGAAATTCTTTACCGTGTGTCAACGCAGCATCTTTCAGGGCGTGCAATCCCCGTGTCACCATTGGTCTTAACACGGGAACCACTGCTCAAAAGGCCGATTTGAGCATATCCCCATAACCATGTCCTCGTTGAGGAGTGACTCCTTGGTACACAGGATACATGACTACAAAGAATATTTTAGATAACTCTTTTTCGAAAATGGAGTTTTACAGTGACTTTCCCTTGGGTGAATTGAATATTTTGTCCCTGATCTCCATTTATAGTAATGTTGACAGTGTCAAAATACGACTTACTGACAGGCAAATAGGGAGGATGTATAAATTCGCGGTGAACGTGATAGGTATTTCCACCTTCTTCGTCAGCAACTGTGGCGGAACCCACTTTGAAAGGAATGACACGCAGTAACGGTACAGAGGTGTGTCCTACTACGTTGTACTCCACTACATCGGACTACACAAAAATCAAATACAGTCCTTGGTTCATTACTACAGGGAAATGAAAATGTTTGGCAAAATCCCAATTGTTACCTATGGGTGGCATTTTGGTTGGATGATTCTTGATCATTTCGGGGTTTCCACCTAAAATGTGATACAATTCAGGACAAAATGTAATGGCCAAGACTTTGTCATGTGAAAATTTCATCAGGAGGCGACGAGCTTTTTTGTGGAACTCAATCTTGACACTTTTTTAGTTTTCTCCAAAGCTTTTTCAAACATGACATTGAACCTGTAAGCAAGTGTGTTCACCAAATGTTGACCGCTCAAATAATAACCTGAAGGAATTTTAAACATATAAGTGTTTCAATTAGTGGCAGGATCCTTTGTTTTGGGAAAGTCAACTTTATCACTGCGTTCATCCATGACTTGTTGCATTGGATCGTCTTCAACTTCTATGGACACAGTGTTTTGAGTTTCAACGATGTTTTTGATTTGTGTAGGGTGAATCATTTCTACCAAAGCCACTACCCAATGGGCTTCGTAATCAAATTGAATGGCCTGAGATAATTTGGCCGTGTAACAGCACAAAGTCTTTTTGGAAAATACATCCATGGAACTGTCACTGGGTAATGTTAAGTAAAATTGGTTGTTCATAATTCCACAGTTCTAGTGTCCGAGGAGTCACTGGATGTCAGAGGAGTGTCTAAAAGATGATGGATAGAATGACTGTTGGAACTGACGTTGGACACCAGACTCCCGTTATTGTTGTTGTTTCCGTTAAAGGAATATTTTAGGGACGGATTGGGAAGAAGGTAGCCAATGCAACTGCTGAGTAAAAGGTTTGTCTCCTTGTTGTAAACTTTGATTGGCATTGGCTGCACCGATGACACAATACACCACAAAGATTTGGCAGAAAAGACGATTTGTGTTTTAGACACACGTTCTCAACGCCACACACACAAGGGTTGCTTTTGTAGTTCTTGTAGAGAAGAACTGGGGGAAAGAGAGTTCACAGTAGAAACTGAGGCTGTGTTGATGACCATAATGGTCACTTCTTTTTATAGTCAATGATTTGAGAAGCGTAATAACAAGAGTCAAAACTTGATAGATATCCTTTCCAATGTACTTTGACTTCTTTGACACGCCGTTTTCCTACTTTTCGTGTTCTTCGATCGAGAATGCTTTCGATTTCGTACACGTCGTCTTCTTTTTTGGTCACACGTTGTAACTTGGGTAAGTAAGACGTTCCTTTTAACACTTCTCCGTTCATGTCTTCCAATTTATAGAAGGGAGGTTAACGACCACGCACTCGTTCAGTGACACGACACAATTCAGTGGTTCGGTTGGAGAAATAACCTTTGTCGAAAGTACGTTTGGTTTTGCCAGTGCGTACCCAATCTCCTGCGGCTAACAGTCTATCTTTCTTGGGACCAGTGACTGACGGGCATATACCAAACAGACACTCGAAGGCGGTCACTTCGTTGTCGGGAGTCACTTCTTGAGGGGCACGTCCAATGCTCCGATGGTAAGATTGCTTATACGATTAAACAAAGTGTGGCAAGACGTCAATGTACTTGAGAGTGTGTTGATGTGTAAATATTTCCACATACGTTCTTTCAAAGTGCGTTGAAAAACGTTCCACGATACTGGCTTATTTTCGGGATTCTAGGTGGTAAGAAAATGAATGTCATGTTTCTTCAATTCTTTTTGGAAAGCTTGGTTTAGAAATTCGGTACCTTTGTCGGCTTGCCATCGAAGAGGGTGACGACCACTTTGTTTCAACACCAGTTTCAGAGCTCGCACTAATTCACGGCTCGATTTGGAAGTCAAAGGTATGACCCAAGCAAATTTGGAAAAGACGTCGATGACACAAAACAAATATTTGTAGCCACGATTGTAGATGGTCAAATGAGAGACATCGGCTAAATCCGAATGTCATTGATGATCGATACATTCCACTTGGGTGTGACTTCTTGAAAATTTTCGTCGTATGGGTTTGTGTAAGGTGTACGTAGCTTGTTCTTGTAACCATCGTTGCACTTGAGGTAAACGGACATTTTTTCAGTTTTGTTTCGGCAGCACGATACAATTTTTGAACACCTCCGTATCCAGCTGGATGAGATGGATCGCAGTAAATGCTAGCTAAGATCTTCTCCATTTTTCATTTTTCTTTTTGTTTTCTTTTTTAATAAGTGATCCAATCTTCGCTGGTGCTTTTCGCTTTGGAGCAAGAGGGTGGTTTGGAAACGGCTTTACGTGTTCGATTTGCCACAGGAGTCGAAGTGGAAGGTGGTTTCGGTAATGGTGTTGAAGGTGGTGGTAAGGGAATTGTTTTGGTCTTCTTGTCTTTTTAACTTCTGGTTTCCCTTCTTTCGTTTTTGCTTCTGTCGAAGAAGGAGTGGACATCATCTTTTTAACCCAAGCTTTAAGTTCTCCTCGTTGATGTGTAGGAGAAGGGGTCAAAAAGGACGCTGCAATTTTACTAGGAAGGGGAGCTGCTGATGGTGTTTGAAAGTCTTCTTCAGGTATCCGTGGGGTTGCTTCTGTCTTAATCGCTGAGGTTAGTGGTGGTGGTGGTGATGGATTTTTCATCAGGGCTTTCAAATCTTTCAAGGAAGGTACAGCTGTTTCGTCTAAAGCTTTTTGGTGAAAGAGTTGCAGTCGTTGCAACAATTGACCGTACCGTTGAGATTTTTCCGTTTCAGACAAATCGCTACTATCCATCAACGATTGCAATTCGTGTTGTAACTGGGACATTTAGGTCAAATGAGGATTGGGATGTAATTGTGGGGTCTGTTCTTCTTGCCAACGATGCTATTCCAGCCATCGTTTATAAGGGACTAAGGCAGTTTTCGTCCTACCATTAGATTTCAAGAATCACGTCTGGGATCTTTTGACTCCATTGTTCTCCTTTTATCTTTATCCTCCCAGATACTTCCAATTGTTCCCAATACTCCTTTCAGCAAGGGTTTTCCTATGGTTCACAGCAAGGGTGCAGGGGTAAAATAGCAATTCCTCCGCGTTGCACCAACATCTTTTTCTTTTGACGAATAAGAATTTTCTTTTGGACCATTTGGCGAAGAACGTGTCGATGTTTGGCTAAGCATTTTTTCTGATGTGCAGACAAAGGAATCGTGCCTTTCAAAACATTCAGACAACATTCGCACATTGTATCAATGACGTCCTTCGATGCGGTTTGAATGAGTTTTTTTTCGCAATGGTGAAGGAGCTTTGGACAGGACAGACAATATGTCCCAATGTTTGACTAAACGAGGAGGTAGTCCTTTTCTTTTCTTTCCTTTAGGAGTAGAAGAGGAATGGGTTTTGGAGGGTGACATTTTTGTGAATTGTTTCCAGGGCAGACTTCAAAAAGTACACTAACGTCAATCACTTGGGTACATGACCTCTTATCCTTTTTAGCACAACAAAACTGTCTTTATTCCTTTTGGAACAGGAGAACGATAACGATGATATATTTTTGGGTGCACGACAGCCACTTGACTTCATAGTTCGACCCTTGTTAGACCCTTATCACAATGGACTTCATGTTTTGTCCCTTGTTTGTCCCTTATCAATTTTTGGTTGTCTGTCTTTTAGAAATTGGTCAGCCTTTCTGAATATGTTTTCCAAATTTTTTTGAATACCGGTATGATAGAAGAAACCTCCTCTTTGGTGACTTCTTTTTTTTTTCTTGGAACGACTGTGTTTTTTCTGTAGGAGTCGTCGATGCTGAACTAAGCTTTTCTTAGGATGACGTGACTGACGTTTTCGTTTTCCTTTTCCTTTTTGCACAGAAGATCAACGATAGTGACGGTGTACACTTCTTGGTGGTACCATCTTGAGGTGATTAGCAGCACCAAAAAAAACTGATGTTAAAATTGACCTCAGGTCTTTTTATACTGGAATGCGACGCCACTGATTGTCTTTACGTCGTATCAACTAAATTACAGGCAACACACGTCGTGAAGGAGTTCGCAAAGGGCTAAATCGAGCCAATTCTTGGTTGGACAAATCCAGTAAACTTTGTAACACACCTAATCTCTCTTGGACCTTGATTTTGGGGCCAGGTACTTTGTGAGCAACAGCCACTGCTGCTAAAGAGGAAGACTGCTGAAGAAGACGTTTTTGGAGACGCAACCTTGTAGGTTGAAACTGTTTTCGGTGGACTTTTCATTTTCTTTTCCTGAAGTGGTGACTTGGCTTTGGTGCCGTGGGTTTTTTTTTTTTTTTCGTTTTCTTCTGGGTACGTTGGGAAATGGTTTGTTTCTTGGAATAAATTTGGGTGCATTTGGATCTCATTTTAAGAGGGAACGAATGATGACACCTACTAGTGAACCACTACCTCCAGGTTTCAAAATGATTTGCTTTTTGGTTTGGGTGTCAATGCGAGGATCGGCTAGTTGCGTCAAGGCTAATGTGTTTCTGTCAAAAAAATGTTTGGTTTTATGTAAAATCTGAATTATACCTTGCAGTAATTGACGTGCTGTCACCGTAAATCATCGTAAGACTTCTTTGAGACTGGCTTCTAAGACACGAGCACATATTTGTGGATTTTTCTCGCGACTAATGCCATACAAGGCACGAATCAATTTAACAGGAAGATGAGACTGAAGGGACGTCATGTTGGCGATGTGTGAGACAGGATCCAAGTAACCAAGGTTTTTATACATTTTTTCTTTGGTGGTCATGGTTAAGTCGACGACGGAGATGTGTACACAACAGGTCGTCCGTCTTGACACCAGTAGTGAAACAGATGGGTACGAAATCGCAACTACTCGAGGGTAGTTGGTTTCAAATCCACGAGTAAATTGGCGTGTGGAGTTTGAGTGGCATCTTCCTACGCATGAGTTAGCCAAGGTGTTCCTAACTGTTTGGCTACGACTTGCAATTGCGATTTTGAAACAAGACCACGTAATGAGCATTGAGACTGATGGTAAGATGGGCTTTACTTTGTTGAAACAAATTTTGAGTAATATAAATGACACTGGCATTACGATGATGCCCTTTGCGTGTAAACCACAGTTTAATTTCTTCTTCGTCTTCTCCTAACATGTCATCAAAAATATCCAAATGGGTTTGACTGGGGTCAGACACGATACCGTCGTCTTTGACCGGAATGCCTTCCACAATCACAATGGATTCACCTTGACTTTCTCGTAGAAAGCTGTACGCAGATTGACACTCTTTTTAACACCACATGATACGTTGAGGTGGACGATCGATCAAATGATGTTTATGTTCGATCAAACGTTTGACAAATTCGGTTTTGCCTGAACCGCTAGGTCCAGCAATGAGCATGTTAAAAGGATGTCTAAGATGCAAGGCATCCCAACTAGCACGATCTAAATGTCCGTCAATGACTTTGAAAGTGGAGGAAGAGGGAGCAGAGACAGAAGAGGTAGCCTTTGTAGTGTCAGGAATGTCACCTTTATTGTAACACGAAGACAAACAAGACAAGAGTTTGCATACTTTTTTTCAGGAGACGTTTATTGCAAACTTTTAAATGAAATAACACGAAAGACATACATATATAATAACCAAATGGTTAAGTACATAAATAAAAGACATCAACACAACTATCGTGGAATATAAACAAGTTTCTACTTTACAACATTTTTGTCATTCAAATGTAGTGTCCTAGGGACAGTGTGTAATGTTCTAAACGTTCGTACATGGTTTGGTACTGTCACACAAAGGTTCTCCTGGAATGGTCTTTCAGAAAGGTCAAGGACTGTCCTGTCCTGAAGAGAATGGCTTTCCTCCGTGACAGACTGTACTTTTTATTCTTCTTCCTCTGGTATTGTCACTAACACAGAATTGAAAGTGACTTTTTTCACGGAACGTTTTAATGTTTCAGGATTACAATCTCGGGCATAGTTAGCCACTTCTTTAGTCCAAGCCTCAAAGCCCACACTTTTCCAGTCACGTACATCTGACCAGTGAGGGTGTAGGTCACAAGCTACACACACATCCTCATACACATCTTCGGTACCTAAAAGTTGACGAATCTTGTTTTCCCGTAAAGGTCGAGAAGTATCCAGATGAAAGCGCAAAGCTTTCAGGAGAATGAGTTTCTCGTGAGCATTTAAAAGAATCACTTTCATACCTTTTTTGGAAAGGACGTACTGTTCGTAAAGTGTCCACAAATCATCGGACGGTAAACGAAATCCCAGAAAGCAAGTCACTAAGACACACACGACACTTCGTCCCCAATTCAATGGACACAGTTCACGTAAAAAGCAATGGTAATCCTCCACTGTTTGAATATGGTCATGGATCTCCTTCCAAGGAATCTTTTGTATCACCAATGATAAAGGTTTTGGCATGGTAGAACATTTTTAGTCTCATTTTTTTAGAGCTATAACCCTACATTCTGTACAAACATAGTCGTATAATTCCGTTCTCGAATCCAAATTTTCTAGTCACTAAATGACACATGACCAGTCGAGCAGAAGTTTTCTCTTCCACTAAATATACATTCTGTGCAAGATTGTGGTAACTCTAACTCGTCATCTGGAATTCGATTCATTACGTGTAACTGGTAGTAAATATAATCTCTACCAACATAACACTTTTCTCCCACTTGTTATTAATCAATGTCTGACCGCTTGAGCACTTTCTTCAGAATCAATTCTCTTATAGCATTGAGGTACCAGTGGTTCAAACATCGGTGACGTAGCGGATGCAATGGTTCTTTGTGTTTGACTTGTATTTTGACCAACTCTCGATAAATGCGTTCTCTGAATTCCACAGGTAAACCACGAATATTCTCTTGTAAAAAATCCATAGCCATGTATTAAACACATCTCTTAGAGCGAAAGTAATGAACGTAGTGAGTTATTTCATTCCACTGCCATTCAGGATAACGGTCAAGAATGTTAATAAAATCTTCCATTGTAAATGGTCTAAAGCGAAAACAATGAATGAACACAACCTTGATCCAGTGACATCGAACTTGTTGGTTGACTTCTTTCACTTTCCTCCTGTGAATTTCTCGACACAAAAGTTCTACAGTCACCAATTGAGATTTGGCACTAGCAAAACTCTGCCAAATGTCCTTGTGTATCTTCTCTTGCAATTCGAGTGGTAATGTTTTAAGATTAATATTGATGTCGGGTTTAAATACTTGTCTAGGGGTGGTCCGACCTTGGACTCCTAACCATCTTGCTTTTTCTTACTCGACATGGTTGAATTTGAATAAAGGACGAGGTGCCACTAAAGGTACGTAATGACAATCTGGAGACCAACGAACATGTTCCAGTAAGCGGAATCTTTCTGTTTTACTCGTGAAGTGACACGCCAAAACTAAAGCAATTGACTTTATCCCCTTTACCCAAGTAGAAAAATCCAGCTCTGGCTAATTCTTCGGGGGTAGGTCCACCCAGATATTTTGGCCATTTACCTCGAAAGGTTTGGATCCGACTTTAATAATCAGAGTATTCTGGCAGACGCACAGGGCACGAACACAGGGAACGAATATTCGTATTGTGCAGATTCACATCGATGACGGTAAGGTGAGATATGCAGAAGTTTGCTTATTTTTGCGTGACATCCGTATGGTGATAGCCCACATCCACAAATAATGTGAAAAGGTGTACGATGACGAGTGGTACCGCTTTCGCATCGGTCAGGTTTGACATGTATACCATCATTATCACTCGTTTCCATGATAGATTTGGTCGTCTTAGCAAAGTTCCCATGACGACAATGTGGTACTGAATCACTGAGGTCACATCGTACTACATCTAAGTCATCGCAAGGCACAGCATCGCACTCAATGTTTACTCTTGCTGAATATTTGCTGTGTAAAAGGATTCATCTTTTTCTCTTGGTCTTGGTAGTCACAATGAACTGTTGGTCTTGAGCGTTGTCTCTTTTTATATGCTGACCAATATTAGCGTGTCCGTACGGTAAAGTAAAGTGGTTAGGAAGCCGTACTCGCTTCTGGCACACCACTTGTAGACTTTTTTTCCAAAGGTCGACTGACAATTTGATGTGTGGGTAAACGTACAATCTTGTTAGGTTGGTAAGTGGTCTCTTTAAAGTTTCCATCCTAACCAGACTGCAAGGTTTCTTTGAGTACGCCAAAGTTCACCACTTGACTGGTGCGATAATTGAGAGTCAATCCTTTCACTTTACACTCCGTGTACACTTCTCCTTGTGGGTCACGGTATTCGTAACCGTAATTTTTGGGACCACCACTGGCAAAACTTAGAATCTTGTCCTCGGGATGCTCGTCCGTCCAGGCTCTTAAACGGTCTCCTTCGATGTTAGGTTGCTCTTGACCCAAACGACTGATGTAAATGCAACTGTCCGTGTCAAAATACAACACACGATTTCCTAACAGTTATAAAGCTTCGTACAGTTTTAAGCGAGCATGGGCTGTCACGTAGGCTCCAATGATGACATTTCCAAATTTGTTGGCTTCTACAAAGTCCAGTTCTTCGTAATTAACTAAGAGCAAGTCCTCACGAACGACATCCATGTGTTTTATGTATTTTGTTTTGTCGTGAATCATCTGGAAGTAACGGAAAGACTGTGACAAATACTCCCTCTTGGGTAAACACGGATGTTGTGCCATGTTGCCCCACAAACAATTTAACATCATTCTGGCAAACGATCGCCTTCCTTCGTTTTTTTCCACGTGGTCTAAAGTGATGCCTTCTGTTCCCAGTATTTCTCTTTGAATTTCTTTTGACTTTCGGTTGTGTGACACCAGGAAGGATAGCCGCTGGCTTCTTGCTTCAGTTTCAAAAAAGCATTTACGTAGTCTGAGAAAATGCCTTTTTGAGTCTCGTCACCCTTATGGTACATTTCTGTCTTGGGAAAGTGGTAAATTTCGTACACTTCTAACAGTTGGTATCCCAGATCCAGAGCCATAAACAATTCTACACTAACCAACGTTCCCGTCAAGGCACGTTCTTCCTGTGTGTGCTGACAAGGGTGGTCTTGCCTGCACGTTTCAGCACAAGTTCGACACAAAGTAAACATCAGTTTTCATTGGTACAAATTCGTGGGAGGCAAGACTTTGCACTTGATCATTCCTTCGTATTGTCGAATATTGTCCACGTCGATGTGTTCGGTCAGCAATTGTCGGTGACCTACGGGAAAGTGACAATACTTGCACACGTATGGGTACAGAGAACACACGTCCAAGTATTTGATATCTTCTCCTTTCTCCTCGTTGGCTTGGTACAGCAAACTGGTGGCATTAGTCCGTCCTCCGTACAAACTGTCCCTTGGGTTCAGAGGGTCTACCAGCTTGTAACTTTCCACGATACGCTTAAACTCGGGATCGGTTTTCAATCGCTGATCGTATTCGTGATCGTATTCGTGTTCCCACATTTCTATCACATGGTATCCTTGCTCTTCCAACTTCAAGCGAAGTTGACAAGTGGCCTGGTACAAGTCTTCCATGGTTCGTTGTAAAAACTGATTTTTAGTGCCACGTTGAGGATAACAGATAGGACATCCGTGAAATAAGCAACCGTTAAACTCGTACACAATCTGAGGGTTTTCTAAGTCCCAACCATCTACCGAATACCTTCCGATGGTCTTTTCACCTCCTCCGTTGCGGACATATTGAATCCGTTTGTCTTCCTTGTCGCACAAGTAATGTAACCAGCGTAATGCTTTAACCGAGTATTGACGTTTGACAAAATGGGTCGATTGAGGATTGATGACAGCCAGGGTGTTTTTGGGCATGAATCGTTGACGGTACACTAAGAAGCACGCATTGGCAATGGTGCAGGCTTCTTTCAAAGGATCGATCCCTCCGTGCTCCATGAATAATTCTCGAAATTTGCCACAGCAACGCCGTAAAATGTCCACGTCGGAACGACAATGTTTTAACATTTCTTCTTGAAAGTCGAAAGGGTCCGAAGCGTGACTCTGGTACCATGCGTAGAAAGCTTCTCTTTGTTCGGTACGCATGTTGTCGGGGTCGTAGTAGTGAACTTCAGGCAAATGGGGTAGAACAGCATGTTGATTGGCTTCGGTATTGAAAAAGTGAGGAAATAGCCTTTGACCATTTCTGTCATGCCAAACGTTTTAGGCATGTGACTCAAAAGCATGGCCAAGTAACTCTCTTACTTGCATGGAAATGATTTTGGCTCCGTTCAAAGTCACTTTAGGACGTTCGGTACTTTGTTCCGTATAGTATCTCAACAAAAACTGTCCATCGTATCCCGAGAAATTGTGAGCCATTACTGTGGCATAAAGATGACAATCTCCGTAACGTTCGATATCTTCTTGGCTCCACGTTTGGTCGATAGGGTCTAAGACCCATTGGGCAAAACCGATCAATGTGTTCAGCCCCCGAAAGATTTTTTCACCTCCTCCAGGAATCTTACTACAGTGAGGGCAATGGGTCAAGATAGGCTCTTGGATGCATTTTTCGCACGCTCGATGAGCCACACAGAAATTAGGAATGTGAATACCAGTTTCTTGCATGCATTCGAAATCGAAAAAGATGAAATTGCCTTTCTTCTTTTGGCCCTGTTCTTCTTCTTTTTCTTCATGTTTAGAATGGTATTTTTGAATGTAGCATTGGTGTTCGAAGTCCACGATTTGGTGACAAATGTGACATCTTTTCTTTCCTGAACAGACGTGTGCCTTGGCATTATTGGTACGTATGACTTGTCCACAAGTAGGGCACAATCTCAGGAGTTGACATGCACATTTATGCTGTGAACCTTGCGTCTTCAAATGTTGTTGGTAACAGGTAGTACTGACAAACGTGCGCTGAGAAGCAGAGCAATGCACTCGTTCTTGTCCTTCGTCCAAACAGTGTTTAGAGGCCAAACATCCCTCACATTTCGATCCGCAATGTTTGTGTTGCTCTCGATTCTTATAACCATAGTCACATTTCTCACAGTAATAACTGTATGACAGGAATGCAGTGATACTGGTAATGGCATCAAAATGTTCATCGTAATGATAGATGTGCATGTATTTTCCGTCTTTAAAATCTTTGCCTCGAAACAACAGAGGTCCGCGCACTTCTTGAGGGTACACTTTTAAGGTGTAAGGTGGAGCCAAGACGTCTTGCAACTTTTGCATTTCAGGAATGTCACAGGGTGTTCATTAGGTAGTCCCGCTTGCTCTAACAGGAGTTCTGTCTCTATTTGTTTTTTTTGGCTCAGTCCGATCGTTGAATAGTTTTCCAGACTCTTTTCCATTCTGCCGTGTTGTTCTTGTCGGCATACATTCGTCCCACCACGATGGCACGGGCTAAACACATCTTGTCTTAAGAATTGTTTATTTGGACGATGCTCTTTTTGGTGCTGAGAAGGTTGTCTACTAAGAACACTTTTTTGCCAGGTCCTGTCCCTTGGGGAAGAGAAACTTGGGTCATGAACAGTGTCGCTTTTTCTGTGTTTTGGAAGTCAGGTTCCGCAAAGTGACCGAATTTTGTTTACGTGTATTGGAATTGGTCAACCATTTCAATCCGTTTCGGTCCAGTATATCCCTATAAATACACGCAGTTCACTTCAGTCCCTTCACCTGTTCTCATCACACACAAAGAAGATGTTGATCAATGTTAAATCCTCTACTTGGGTATCGTCATTGTTTTACGATTCGGAATTACCCGTGTATGCGAAAACAAAATGGACTGTCATCCGGATTAAGGGTGCCACTGTTTGGAAAAGATGTTTTGTGGAAAGACAAGGCTGTTTGAAGCGGACTCTCATCTTCAGGCCAGAAGTGAGATGCAGTTTAAGACAAGCTTTGAGAAAGAAAAGAGCAATACGATGTCCTGTATGTTAACGGCATGATGTTAACATCATAAACAACGGCCCTTTACAGGGCCACTTTTCATACCTCGAAAAGATTATACTTTTCAATAACAAATTGCCTGTATAAGTTATAAAACATACATTTCACCACATTCACCAACACGACGAACGCTTGATGTCACAATACTTGACGAATGCTTGACGTCACAGTACTTGCACATTGCTACAATGTAGACAAGTAACCAGTACCGTGACGTCATGCCACCTGGGCCATTTCTCTTGTCGCTATACCAGCCCATGTTGTGCTAATACAAAATTCCCATTGTCGCTATAAGGACTCGGCTGTGGCATTTGTCGCCAAAGTGCCGAAGGCCATATTTTAATAACTCCCATCCCATTGTCGCTATAGCACCCCCCTTCACTACTCCTGAGTGAAATGTCGGACCTTTCTATCTGTATTATGTTCGATAAACTTTTTGTGTTAATGATGCCAGGTAGCGATGCATTTCATTATATGACACATTCACGATATTTGACTGCATACATAGGTACTTACATTCGTTTGTGTGTACGTGCTTGAATATAAACCTGAGTAGAGAAGAGAGATAAAATGGGAATTAGCATGACAAGACCCTACTTTGTCCTATACACACAAGGGGACTTTAACATGGAGAAATTTAACATGGGTAGGACAAGATTATCCGGACAAAAGGTTGGGACTATATACAGACAAAGAAAGTTGAACATAGGTGGGGTTTTGTAAAGGGACAGACTGATTGGCTGACAATTATTAAAGTCGTCTATGCTAATTTAAAGCTTTTGAGACTAGCTTATGCTCAGTGACTGAGCTTTTCAAACTGGTATTTTTGAGTGATGCCACAAAAACACTGCCTTTATGTACGATATTCGAACTTTTCAATTGCTTGTCAGGAGGATATCAAATTCTGTCCAGGTGTTCTAGTGGACGTTTCCTATCCCCAGTATTGTGTAAGCCACCTGTGCAATTGATTAAAGTTCTGAGTTGAAGATTGCCTAATCTTATATTTATCTAGTTGGAAGTTTGTATTTTAAGCGTATTTCCATTGCCAAAATTATACCAATCAGGTGGGTATCAGCAACCCTGTAATTTTGGAGACACGTGTCGTTAGTCTTGTTGTTTTTAATGGTGGAGAGTCATAAGGATCAAGGTAGTTATATGTAGAGGTGTAATCGAATAAGGCCTTCGATTGCCAATAGAAGTGCATCTCGTATATATCAGGTAGTGGGGGAAAGAAGGGAGAGGAGGGTGGTGGAAGGGGATTCTTCTAGGTAGGTAAGTAGGTAACTGGTTTTAAGTCGCTTACTGCCTTAAAGGCTTATACGACTGCTTGCAGTCCCGGGCATAGACTGCAATCCATTTAAGAGGGCACTTGGCCTTGGTGCTTGGCCTTTTCCTGACCCCTAGAGATCAGAGACCCTAAAAAAGACCTTATGAAGCGTATTGCAACAGAGCGTACCGGCTTTCCGCCTCAACTCCCGCCTACCAAAGTCCCCAATGTCTAAGTCCACCTAACTTCATCTCCCTCTTTTTTTCGGGGATTTTTCTGGTGTTGGATGGCTAGTGCTGAGGGTCAGACTGACGACCGGTATGAGTTATACACTTAAAGCACGGACATGAAGGAAAACATTTCTTATAATAACTTCACATATTGTATAATATCCACACAGAAAGAAAAGAAAAAAATCCATATCTTCTATTACACAGACAGGAAAGAAAAAAGCCAATATCTACTACTCACACAAAAGGGAAGAATTAAACCCCACTTTCTATTATCAACAAAAAAGGGAAGAAAATAATCCCATATATAAGGTATCCACAGATAAGGGAAGACAAAAACCCAGTATCTGCTATCAACACAGAAAGACAGAAATAACCCCATATATAACATCCACGCAAAATGGAGGAAAGTAATCTCATGCCTACTATACACACAGAACTGAAAATATCACCCAATATCTACAATCCACACAGAAGGGAAGAAAAAAAGACATATCCATTATTCACATAGAAGGAAAGAAAATAACCCATTATATACTATCCACATAAGAATGCGTGCACATTACACAAATATGCACACCAACTAAATGGACACGCATAAATACCAAAACATAAATATACACACCAACAAATGTACGAGCACGCATACAAACACACCAATTAAACATAAACGCACGTACACACACAAACACACACAAGCACACAATCTTATGATTGGCATTTTATCAATTTCTCTTTACTAGGAATCTGGATAGCCCCCAGAAGGACTGTGCCAGAGATATGGCACCACATACCCATTGCTGGCACCAGTTCTGTTCCAAATTTAAGTATATGTATGAGAGCTCAGAGACTTCATGAATGGGTTTAGAATCCCAATCTTCAGTCTCTGAAATTCTGAAGACTTGCATCTGTCTTCTTTTATACCACACTCTTGGATTCTGTGGTCTTCTAGACAGAGAACCGAAGTGCTTATATATATATATATATATATATATATATATATATATATATATATATATATATATATATATATATATATATATACACACACACTTTTATTTTTAAAACTATAGATACAAATTTTGGCAATTTAACTAGTATCGCTTTTCTACAGGATTGAGTATCTCTGAAAAGGGTTGTTTTGTTTGTTCGGGGAGTTGTTGCTCTTTCTACTTTTGAAGTCTATATTTCTCTCTTCTCTCTTCCATTTTTATCTTAATTTCATATCTGAAGAGCTTTTCTGTCAGGTCTTAGATTACTTTCAACATTCCGTTATTCTCTATCTCTTCTGGCTTCGGTATCAGGTTTCGTCTGATACGGTGTAAATTTCCGCATTCTTCGTTCAGCTTGGCAAGTGTTAAACACATCTCAGAGGAGGATGAGTGAACAATGGATCAGACCAGACCAGACGGATTATAGTCGCGTATTGCTCGGTGGCTTCTGCGACTGCTTATCGTCCCGGGCATGAACCGCAGTCCCCTTAAGAGTGCGCTTGGCTCTAGAGCTGGGCCTTTTCCTGATCCCTGGCTGGACCAGAGACCTTAGCATGACCTTTGTTACTCTCAAAGTGCACGCCACCACAACCGGACCCCAAAGAGCAGACAACGCAACATCCTTCGCCAAAGCCGCCTATCCCTTTCCCGCCCCCAAACCACCAGAAAAGCACCACACAAATCCAACAATACCGGTCAGACATCCCAACACGGCGCAAGTCTCTACCAGCCCTTTTTCCCATGATGGTGGTTTTCCGAGCCTTTGTTCCAAGTGTCCCATAAAAGGCCCTGCAAGTCCTCCAAACAATGTTCGCCACCCTTACATCGATTTTAGCAATTTGTATCCAGTTGTTCCTATGGATGTCCCTATGCCAGGATTGTGTGAGCCACCTGTGCAATTGTATCAAATAGTCCCGAGTTGTGAATTTTGAAAAGATATTATGTTGGAATTTTGTGTACTTAGCGTATTTTTAAAATCTATATTATGCCAATTTGCTGAATGCATGCCATCCTATGAAATACTAGCACCGCTTAGAAAATTTGGTTTTATGTTTTGGACGCACACCAAAGGATCATGATAGGTTAGGTTTGGTTTCCTGTTGTAAAATGAAGATCTTTTTTTCTCTCCCACCAAAAGAGTTTTTTAACGCTTGTCCGGAATTACCCTCTCCTGGAGAAGGTAGTGACGCTTGTCCGGTATTTGGGACAGCAGGTGAGAGGTGTCCTCGACTGTCCCTCGCTATTACGATACTATACGTATGTGCCAGGTTTGTTGTAGGAAATCTTAGCTCAGTACTGGGTTGGAGGGATCAGGATCCCACCAGGTATTGATAGTATCTTTCTTGATAGTATGTTTCCTAGCACCTGTTTGATGTTCCCAGCAAGGTGTTTGTAGGTGATTGTGAGGACGGTGTTTTTGTGGGGTAGCCAAGGAGATTTTGGACTACATCTTAGCTTGATGTATTATGCTTGTCATCATGTTGTGTATGTATGTTATTATGGGCAAGAGGATTTGTGGGGTGCCAGGGAGAGCCACCTAGACTACCCCTTAGCGTTGTTATACTTGACCCTATGCAGCATGAGGTTAAGTGTGACCGATTATTGGCGGACAGCAGGGGGTATATACCCCGAACTGCTCTTGTATTGTTACGATACCACAGTGTTGGGTGTGCAGGGGTAGGGGTTAATAGCAGTAGGTATGAGTTCCTAACTGTCTATTGATTTGATTTTTGGCAATTATAATCTTTTTTGTATGACAACTTATTACCTCTTTTCTTTTAGGAAAAGTATGATTATATCATCTTTTCTGTAATGGCAATTTGAAAAGTCATTATAATGTTCTCTCTCTCTCTCTCTCTCTCTCTCTCTCTCTCTCTCTGTCTCTCTCTCTCTCTCACACACACACACACACACACACACACACACACACACATTTGGTTTGTTCAGTTTCTGTCTGTATTGTGGTTTTTTTATTTTCTTTATCTGTTATTCTTTTTTCCCTCTTCTGCCATGATTGGTTCAATTTTCCTCTGTGATTTTTTTTGTTTTGTTGTTGCTTCTTTTATTCTCTTCCTCTTGACATATGGCTTCTTTTATTCCGTAGAGTGATTGAACTTTTGTCGAAAAGGTCTATTTTCATGTCTGTCCGTGGTCTTTTTAATAAATATTATGATTATAAATGAACTAGATACAAGTAAGTTAAGTAAATTTAGGTACACGTAGTAAATAGGTACACGTAGGTAGAGACAATGATTTAGAATCAAGTCTATCAGAGGCTAGATATCTAGAATTTGTGCCAGATTGATTTTGACTGAGATTCGTATTTGTTTGAAACAACTTTCTATCAGTAGACTGCTGAGTGAATGATTTGTTTGCAGCAGAAACTTAATGAGTTAAAGAATACTTATCAGAAGCGAGAGCAGCATTTTCCAAGGTCTTAACCTCATGATCTTCAAGGTGAATTGTGATATTACTAGGAATACAGTTTTTGAACTCTTCGAGTAATACCAGTTGGTCAAGTCTTTCATAATCATGTTCAATTTTCTCAGACAGACACCATTCTTTTCTTTTTCCCTTTGTTCAAATTGCAATGTTATTTGTTCTTTTTGTAATTGTATTTGCCTATCCTTTCCTTTCTCTTCTAATGTATTCTCATTTGTTCATTTTGCAATTCAATTTGCCTTTGTTTTTCATTTTCTCTTTCCTGTCTCTCTTTCTCCTTTTCAGATTGTAATCTTATCTGTTCTTTTTGAAAGTTAAATTTATATTTCAATTTTAGTTCCGTCATTTTAACGTCAGCATCAGTTAAAGTCTTAGAAACAGATACCAAAACACTTGTCAAAAACATTCTTCTCTACCAAATGTTGAACTATAATTTTCTTGATTTCTAGTTTAGTTAAAGAAATTTTTGCTTCAGATAGTTCATACTTTCTGGCAAGTTCAAATAATTCATCCTTCTTAAAACTCTCCAACTGTTCTTTGGTTGGAGTAGAAAGAAAACCCTCCACTCTTGACATTTTTAAGTAAGCCTGTTTGCACTAAAATTTCAACAACAAAAATTAACTAGGGGAATTTAAATTTCAATTTAGCCAATTTCAAATATCCTGGACAAGCCACAAATTTATTTATGTTACGTTACGGCTCGTTCAAAGTAACATAAGAGAAAGAGTGAAGACAACAAGCCTTGTAAATTTTAAGAAAATAATGTATTTTCCTAGAAAACATGAAAAAATGTAAATATGTTAAACAGTTAAACAAGACTTACGGTTTACAGAAACGATCCAAACTGTTTGTTCAAAAGATAAACATAAGTCCTGTAAAAAGATCTAAACACAGTCTGAAGTTCAGTTTCAGTCCAAAATGCGGAAAACCACAAATGCTAACATAAAATTTCAGAATTTACACAATAAAGCACAGTTTGTGTTGTTCCGTTCCAATTTAGAGTGGCCGAGTGGTCTAAACCGCTGTCCGTTACGGATCACTGCCATCTCACCCCTGTCTGCGTGGGTTTTAGTCCAGGATTCGGCAAATGTGGATATGTGGGAAAGCTTGCCACTAGCTTCTCGTGCGTCGGTGGTTCTTTCCGGTGATTTCCCGGTTTCTTCCTCCACCATTAATACTGGCCGCCTTGTATATTCTATCGTGTGCTGAAAAATAGCTTAAAGCCCCAGAACAACAACAACCAATTTTGAATATTTTCGGGAAAATGTCTTTGTCCAAATCAGTAATCTTGTTCTCCAAAAAACAATTATGCAGAAAAGACGAGGTAAAATTAACTCCTCTAACAAAACATTTTGTTCTACGTAGACATACGAACAGACAACTTCTTCTAACACAAAAATACCTTTTAAAGTAATAGAAGTTGTATAACTCTAAGATGTTACAATAAACTCTAACTCTGACTTTCCAACTCTACGATTGTGTATGACTCTGAACGTCTTACAAAATGCCTCAGTATATAAACGAAGCTAATACGTTGTTTCAATTACACGCGCACGGATGACGCATCCAATTTCGTAATACATCTGGACATTAGGAATGCTTGACCAAGTATCAGCTAATCGTTTTCATAGATGTTCCTGAATGTTTACTTGTAATGAATTTGCCATCATACACAACACGTGCTCACATGAGTAACATTTACGACTCAAGTAAACACGATGTTTTTCAACAACATATTAGACTGATATTAATATAATCATATTAATAAATACATTTAATGAAATAAAATGAAATAAAAAGATTTATACATAATTCATTCCTTAATATACACACAGGGTTGAAACAATATGTATATTTGTTTGGTTTTATTTGTGTTATGTTTGTGTCTTTATTTATTGGTCTTTTTCTATCCTGTCCAACCCCTTCCAACCCCGTCAAGCCTTCTATCCAGATCTATGTCCCGTACTATTGCCCCTATACAAAACCACCACCTATGTTAAACTTTCCCTTGTCCTTATATAGTCTCATCCTCTTGGCCGTGTGAATTCTGTCCGTACAGTACAATGTAGAGTCTCATAATTACCACGCTAATTACCATTCTATCCCTCTTCATTACCTACATGCATATTTACAAAAAATGTTTAAAACTCAGATGCCTTTTCAAGATCTCTAGTGTGCACAAGAAATCCTAAATCCAACTTTAATTTCACAAAACTGGCTTGGCCAAGTCATTTGAACAGTGCCAGAGAGTTAGAAATATCATTTGACAAGGAAACAGTCTTTGGGCATATCGTTGGATAAGGATGGAATCCGATGATGTCTTTGGATGCTAAAGCAATATTTGGACATATCGTTGGATGAGGAAAGAAGAATTAAACACATCGTTGGGTAAGGAAACAATCCTTGGAAATATTTTTCGATGAGGAAACAATCTTTGGACTTATCTTTGAAAGAGAAAGAAATCCCTGGACACAAAAACATTTGTAAACTGAGTTCTTCGTCACCAATCGCCCTAGTAAGAAGCGGTATTTTTATTTTTCGTCTTTTTGGTTTCGTATTTTATTTTACAATATCTACTGTTTCTTTTTAACTATTTTGTCAACGTTCTACACAATATTTGATTCATTTTAATTGACAATTTCTCATTTTAACTTCTTTTATTTTTCCTTCTTTTCACCTACTCCCTTGTTGTTCAACCTCCTACTTTCTATAATTATGATTAACCAAGAGTTCACTCTGACTATTAAAAAGTTTAGATTTTATCATTAAAACTTGATAAAAATCAAACTATATATTCATATGTATTTTAAAAAATTTCTGTTGTTGAAAAGGAAGAACATTAAAGAATTGGCTTTTTATTCCTTTTCTTTCTAAATTGTACTTCTTGTAATCTTTTTTTCAATTACAAATTTTTGAAATGAATTATGTTTAAACTGAACTATGTTTATCGAGGATTAGAAGTTTAGAATACAAGTTAGCTGATTGAACAAAACGTGAACTTTTTGAATTTACTAGATATCAATTTAGATCATCACCAATATATTGCTAAACGTAAATATTGTTTTGAACACGTTCAAATTTACTTATATTTTAATATGGAACACATGCAAAATTTATGTTTAATATAAATCATGATATACTTATACAAATCCAAGAACATATTATATACCTTATCTATATACCTTATATATATATATATATATATATATATATATATATATATATATATATATATATATATATATATATATATATATATATATATATATATATATATATATATATATATATATATATATATATATATCTGTGATACGACATATATAATAAATAAAAATGTACTGGAATAGAAATATCCTAATTGTAAAGATTTTGTAGATACTATCTTCATTTGTACATGTTAAAATCACTACCTTCAATCGTACATGGTAGCATCACTATCTTTATTTGTACATGTTAAACTTACTTTATTCATTCGCACATGTTAAAAGCACTGTTTTTAATTTCAACTATAATTGTCACACTGAATGCATATTTTTGTCCTAGTGAAATTGGTTTGGTTTGGTGATTTATGACACAAGATCAGAAGTTATGTTTTGTCTTGGTTTTGTTATGTACTGGGATTGTTGAAATAAAGTACCTTGTCTCAGGACATGCCACGGTATCCGATTCAATACCGCACAAATTCACTCGAAAGCTCGGCACGCTAACTATGCTGACAAGCTTTTAGTTCATGTGATTTTTCTTTGTAAATATCTTACAAATACGAGTAAAACATAATTTTGACAGACCAAAAATGTATTTTAATCTTTGAAATTTCAAGCTAACGGGCTAATCTAGACTGACTTCTTGAAAATACAACACGCAACGATATATTCACAAACTGTCAGTTATCATTTGTTCAACCCTTCCGCCGCTGCCGCTCCCCCCCCCATCTCATGTCATTTTATAATTGTAATTTCCCTTTAAAGAACAACGTTGTCTGGTCTGTAAAGATGTCATTTTTCACGACAGATCGTAGCACGGACAGTCTTTTTCAAGGGACAAGTCTTATTCATGAGACAAATTTTATATAGTGGACATGACTTATTTCTCTACTCGGAAAAGTTATCTCTTCTGTGCAACTTGATGACGCAATAATATTGCACGTTTTCAGTCAACACATATGAATTCCGAGTCATTGATTTAGGCTCTGCACCAAAAAAATTAGGTTTGTTTTGTGAGGTTCAGCGATGTCTTTCTGCACATGAATGGCTATAAATGGTGTACAGTATATTTAGAGTAGGAAGAACCCAGGGCCCCCCCCCCTTGCAAACGAATAAGTAACACACCAAAAATCAATGAGACCTGAAATATCATGATAATAGAAAAAATAAGTCCATATTGATACACCTCAACCTTAAAATGCTACACACGGATTTTTTTATTTAGGAATTTAATTTCAAAATGTTATCATCCAAAATTGAAAACATCTTATGCGTCGAATTATAAACTACTACCGAAACAATGTAACATGAGAAAATGATCACATTACGAATGTCAAAAATTTCCTCTAAGAAGCCCAATAACAAATATTGTTTACGTGACAATAGGTAGTCTTTTTATCAATCCAAAACAATTTTGACCCAGACAAATTCTGATGTAAAAAATTGTGTTCATCAATGCTGGAAGAGGTTATCTACGTGGAGTATCCATATACACAATTTTCATGCAATTGAAGACCTGCTACAGTCTTATACTTATCCACGCAAAGGGGATTTGTCAACTCGTCTGCGCCACAGTAACCAATGTGTATCCTCATTTGCGTGTTACGCATAATATGCTTCAGAATTTGTGTAAATTCAAGTAATTACTTGCCAGACATCCTATAATAGCTTTATTCCTTAGAAATGACAGATGATATTATGAACGATTCGCTGTAACGGTTATCTCGTAATAGATCGTAGATACTGGTCCCCTTCGGAGATGTTCTTCCGTTGAACATTAATTGATCTCTTGCGTACCAACAGGGAAAAGGGTTAAGTAAAAATTGTATCATAATGATAATATGTAATCTTGCTTATGACAAGAGAATTAAAGAATATTTTCTCAATTAAACTACCATCTCATATAAATCGGGTAAAACTGCAAGCAACATAGATCCAGATCCACTGTCCCATAATGCGCTACAAATCTGAGTCTATGTTGCTCATTTCCCTTATAAAGCCACACAATTAATATATGACTCAATTACGACGTGGCATTTTCTGCGGCAGATCTGTATCTATGAAATTTGATCCGACTTATACCAGATTATTTTTGAACATCAAGCATTATACAATTTCATCTCGCGGAATAGCCCACTGTTAAATTGATGGGAGGTAGTCGTATCTGTGCGAGTAAGTATCGGAAGTGGTCGATTTGCATGTGTATGTATCTGTAACATAACCCCTATTTGTAACATAACCCCTATTGATGCGATCTCGATGAAGAAACTCTGTGACTATGTACATTCAGAGAAAGTTTTAGCTTTTCAGCAATCGCTGTTTTAATAAAGAAAAAGATTGTCCATATGTTTGTAAAGGATTTCTTGTGTTAGCTTTACTCTTAAGTCTATGTACCTTTCACTTGATTTTTACATCTTTATACTTTGTATTCTGTCTTGAACTTCATGTTTACATATATTGGGAGATTCTATAAACTTGTGGTTCGTGTGAAATTTTAACGAATTATACATTTTGGTAGCACTGTACAACCACTTTTATGTGGTTGTGTCTCATTACAAATCAAGCGCAAAATCATAGCTGTCAGACGGATTCCTTCAAGATAAGTAGTTGAATTAGAAGAATTGGAAACCTTTTCCTATGCCATTTAATGATAGATTTCCAAGAATTATTGTCACATGAACAGCAATAAGACAAATTCAATCAGTCATATAGAATGATAGATATAGGATAAAAACCTTACAGGGCTAGTCATTAAACCACTCCCCGCGACGATCAATTATTTGATTTACATACATACATACATACATACATACATACATACATACATACATACATACATACATACATACATACATACATACATACATACATACATACATACATACATACACACATACATACATACATACACATACATACATACATACAATCATACATACATACATACATACATACATACATACATACATACATACATACATACATACATACATACATACATACATACATACATACATACATACATACATACATACATACATACATACACAATCATGCATGCATGCATACATGCATACATACATGCATACATACATACATACATACATACATACATACATACATACATACATACATACATACATACATACATACATACATACATACATACATACATACATACATACATACACAATCATGCATGCATGCATGCATACATACATACATACATACATACATGCATGCATGCATGCATGCATGCATGCATGCATGCATACATGCATACATACATACATACATACATACATACATACATACATACATACATACATACATACATACATACATACATACATACATACATACATACATACATACATACATACATACATACATACATACATACACAATCATGCATGCATACATACATACATACATACATACATACATACATACATACATACATACATACATACATACATACATACATACATACATACATACATACACAATCATGCATACATACATACATACATACATACATACATACATACATACATACATACATACATACATACATACATGCATGCATGCATGCATGCATGCATGCATGCATGCATGCATGCATACATACATACATACATACATACATACATACATACATACATACATACATACATACATACATACATACATACATACATACATACATACATACATACATACATACATACATACATACATACATACATACATACATACATACATACATACATACACCATCCCAACTCTTCAAGCAACATAGAAATGTGTTAAGGCTTCATGTAAGTTTCCACTATAATGAATTAATGATGATCGTCAAAACATAAATAGTGTAAGTCGCACAAAACAAAAAGTGACATAGTTTGCACAAAAATTACACAGCCTGCAAAATAAATGACATAGCTTGCAACATACCGCGCATTTTATTATGAATCTAGTACTTATATCCCTAATTTCTTGTAAATAAATAAATAACTTAAACGTATTGAAGCCTGATAAAAATCAGATTCATGTCGGGGAAAGTCCTTCTCTTTAGAGGGCAATGTGATTCATTCGATATCCACTTCTATTAAACAGATCTGATGAACACCAATCGAAGTCATGCTCTGATGACAGTTTCATTCGCCAATCATATTACATCTCTCATATTCCTAACAGTGAGAAATGTCATTCGGAATATATCGACAACTCTTATTAATTAGAAGTGCAATCTGATAAAATCAGATCTCCTCATTAATTTATGTAGAACACTGGAGTTCTGATTTAATCAGATTGCTAAGAATGTAAAGCATTATCTCACAAATTATAAAAGGAAAAGGACGCAGAATTTTAAATGTCAGCAAAACATGATCTTTTATGGATGTCTAAAAGATCTACTTTATGTCAGAAATCTGTTTTAATCAGCTTGTTTCAAGGCTACACATCTAATACATCACTTACGGCCTTACCAAATAATTCTTCTAAAGCGCCCTATCACAATTTTCATTAATATATAGAGCTGTAAGAAAGGATTAGGTATGATCTTAACACAACAGACTCGTACGTTGTGCTATTTTATTGGTTGGAGTCTTCATTCTTGTGATCAGTACAAGTTAAACGATTGGAACCGAACCATTAAGCATTGCACCAATCACCTGACTAACCTGACGATTTGCAGTGTATGCTATGCCATTATATGGTGCTGTATACTGAGACTGGTCATTTGACTTCTTATGGAAAATACCTGGAATAGCTCTAGGTAAGATGAGTAGATACAGACACTGGTGACATGTTTTGGTCGTAGGGTAACATTTCCAGAAGTCTCCACTCTTCTTATGGAGAATTCCTACACAGACATCTAATGGTGTGTAACCCTGGGGAAAACCCAGTGGAAAAGCCTAATTACATCCAAATGTGTACAGAGAATCCTTGAATATTGTGTATAGAGCACAAGTAATGTTTTGGACAATGGCGCCATCTGCTGATATTATTTGGATGACTTTAAAGTTATATGTCAACACCATGTGAACACGAACACTTCATGGTAATATCTAAAACGTTGAAGTTAGCACGACTTTAACACTCATTAATGGTGCTAAAACCATGTTAAGACATTGAATATTCTTGCAGCCTCGTGTTAATCTTTCAAGAAATCTCACATCAACATTTCAAGGTATAAATATTGATTCCTATGGATTATCACTTGACAAATTTCTAACGCCAAAAGTGTTAACAACAGCAAACATTTTTCACTTACTCAAATCATGTTATAGCAATTGAGGCAACACTAGACAACATAAAATCTGAGAAATATGATTGCGAAGAGCTGGAGAAAAGCTATTTTATCCAAGTGAAAACAAAAATGTGGTCTTGCGTTTTAACGTGATGTCAAATTATGTTATGACAGATATCATATGTACCTAAATACTTGATTATTAAGCATTTTAAGTTTGTTAACAACATATTTAAGTTTTAATGTATTAACGATAACTTTCAATGCATAATTTTATGTTAATGTTACTTATACGATTTAATCAACCTACAAAACCAATATATATATATATATATATATATATATATATATATATATATATATATATATATATATATATATATATATATATGAAATTTGGTAAATAGACACCCATGAACTGTAGAATACATATAAATATGACGCCATTCGGATGATTTCTCTGATGCATTTACATCTCATGTTTTGAACTCCAAGAGAAAAATTTCAAAATCTTCCATTGTCCGATACAAAATAGTATGTATCGCTTGCTTATATTCAAGAATGTATGAATGTACATGAATCATAAATTTTGGAAGTATATTGGCCAATCAAATTAAGTATTTTTTCTTCTCATTTGGAAGACGGAATAGTATGGCTGACAGATTTTATTCACTTTCAAATTTCTGAAAGCTGAATTTCCATTGGCTACTTCAAAGGTCACTAGAAAATGAACCCCGTGCCGGTCACTGTCAGGTGTTTCTGTCGCATCAGATTTGTGCTCCACGTTTCTATAATACAGACATTTTGATATCGCTCATTTTACTAACGATACAGTCATATAACTCTGTGGAGCCGCAGTAGCTCAATTGGCAGAGAGTCAGTTTCGCGGTTCAAAGGTTGCTGTTTGGATACCCACCGATATCAGCATTGATCAGCTACCTCGGTATGTTCATGGGACAACTATTTCCTCGCCATTATATAACATATTGGAGTTGGGGGGATATTTACTACAAGATGTGAAGTTTCTATTTATATTTGATCAGAGATCTTTTTTTTAAGACAATAGTGTTAAATATGTATCGCCTTGGACCTTGGGCAGTAGAAGATCATGTGGTGGTGGCATGTTAGTTGCTCTCTTGTTACCGAACATAGAGTAACATTATACTAAAATAATCCCATATTTATTATGCATATAAGAAGGCTATATCAATTGGCTTTAGCTATTTCCACGTCGATCATTTTGTTTGTCAAATTTCGAAAGTTAACATTCAGTTCTGTTTCTTTCACAAAATGCATTCCTATACTACCGTATTTAATACTAATTGTGCATTTCAACATTATGTGGTTGTGTCATAAAAACATCGTAATACATATTAAACACGAAGTTTTTCATGGCGGCCAGTTTTATATATACTCAATTCAATACAGACTTCTCCATAGCTTTATATAAAAATTATTGACCTCTCTAACTCAATTAGAGACCTTCATTGATAAATATTGGTGTCTATAATTGCATTTTATACCTCACTAATTCAGTTAGAGACCTCTACAGTTTAATTAATTAATTGACAAAAACTCTTTAATTCAAATGCAGTGCTATCTAATAGCATTAGATGCCTAATTTTCATTAGTAAAACAAGTCCATAAATAAATTGTGGATGTTTTTAAATTATTTAGTGACCTCTTTAATTCCGTTATAAACCTCACTTAACAATTTGAAAAGGCTGATAAATTTTGTTTCCATGACAAACCTAACATTCTTTATACTATATACCATATTAATTTCTCTCTTTGTTAATTTTTTTTTTTGAGAGTAGCAATATGCGCAGTCTGTTTACGCTAACTGTGCATTAGTCGCTAAATCGTGTCACGTGCTAATTGTTTTTTCCATAAAACCTCAATGCTAATATCTGGTGAAATAAATATATTTTCTATCCTACCTCAACATGCGTGTCACGCTCTGTTGTAGAGAATTTGACGAGAACAAAACTCGGTACACCATTGCAGTTAAGGAAGATAACTCTGCTGGAACTAGACCGAATAAGAGTTATCTAGGTACAATCACATTTTCAGTCATGTGTACCACATTTAAAAACACATACAAGATACTAGATATAATCTAGATATGAAATTACATTATCTCACATGTTGACAAGCTAGGATTTTTTTTTCTTCTGACTACAGTACAATGGTCCTACACCTTAAGCTCCGCCCACCTGGGGTTGTACAATTGGTACCGTTATACCAAATAAGTGACTCGGCTATCTGGCAGTTTACTATCCAGTTTTTGATATTGTCCCTACGCCGATCAACTCTGATCTCTTGTCTGTAGGGTAAGAGCAACAAATTAGTTCCAAATACATGGCCCAGTCACTTTGTCAATTTTCTTGATTTACCGAAGTCAGTCTAATGCAAGTCTTGGAAGGAATCTTAAACTAAGATCAATTCTTTCAAATAAAAGTGGTATAATATGTGTTTTTGCAAAGCGTAATATTGCATGTGCTTATTGGACCACCTCTTTTTCGTATGTGCGTACTTTTAAACGTTGTAAAAAGCTCCTCGATTTCTGATTTAAGTAAATCTTGCTTTGTAGTTTGCAATCCCATAATGTGTAAATAGAAGACACTGGTTTTAAAAGAAAGCACCGGAACTTTTGAAGTTTGCTTTACGCTATCGCAACAAAACTAAATGGCTGCACCAGAAGAAACAAATTGCGAGAAAATTACTGTAGAAAAAGGCATCTTCGTAATGAAATCTAAGGAAATCAACGAGGTAAATATATTAAACTTTATTTGAAGCAGAGCATCATTGAATGCAAAATAAGTGACAAACATACTACGAAACCCCCCAAATATAGAAAAGGAAATTGAATTCAGGTCCTAGTTCCACTAAACTTCTTATTTCGTCTCTCCAAATTGAGACGTATTATTATCTTTTATTACGATACTTCGATAACATCAGTATTTGTATGTCATGTAGAAATAGTGGAAGGATACAAAAACATTTATTGCGAAAACTAACACCCAGACATTTTTTTTTGAAAAATACCGTTAACGAATTTCTAAAATTTGAGGAAATCCTTGAAATTTCCTCATTGGTAAGGGAATATTCCTTGTAAAAAAAATGTCAAGATTGCGTTACTGTGTTTTAAATATCAACCTAAAGTGGTAATTTTATATAAACTATATGCAACTTCTA
Organism: Potamilus streckersoni; assembly: GCA_016746295.1. Taxonomy (NCBI): domain Eukaryota; kingdom Metazoa; phylum Mollusca; class Bivalvia; order Unionida; family Unionidae; genus Potamilus; species Potamilus streckersoni. The sequence goes on from JAEAOA010000629.1 coordinate 2,301,247, forward strand.
TCCGTTTTGGAATATATCTGTGTTATCTGAAGTCGATGTTTGTTCATAGATTTTGATAAGAATTTATGAAAACCCACCATTAAACCGGAAAAAATAATTAATAGACCTAAACCAATTACACAAATAGATAATCTCTTCATTCTAGATATACACTCACTTGCAAGTTCAGGCTAAATACTACTAATTTATCTTGTATTCCTTCAACAGCGGCCCTGTACAGCAATATTGAACAAAATATACAATGCAGGTGAGTCACGGTGCTTTCAAAAGTGTTTGTGTCCAAATATCGAATCGAGCAAAATGCGAAGTTGTCGTGTTCGAGTCTTATATATTATTTACACTAGCGTGTGGAATAATGTAAGTACATTAATTGCTTATTTTTACTATGTTCAACACGTTAACACCCCAATTTGTTTCTACGGTGATTAGAAACCGCCCTACATGTCTTCATGTCTTGTCGGAAGTATAGTAATCAACGAGTTGATGATAAAAATACTAAAGATAACGTACCATATCTCTCTCTTAATATTAATTTTTTGCTACAATGGTGTCATGTTGAAATATGTCCAAATATATGCATAATATAGGAAGATGGCAAATTAAAGTGTTAAAATTTTGACGAAGCACATTGTGACAATAAATTATGTTTTAAGCGAAAGATTAGTTTTTACCAACAATATATATATATATATATATATATATATATATATATATATATATATATATATATATATATATATAGTGATTTGTGAAAATGGTCAACTTGGCTTCAGCTTCAAGGCATAGGGTCGGATGGCGAATACAATCTCTATGATAAATGGACGTCTAAAACTACACTATTTTAGCCAAATAATTTTCCTTTGGTGAATCTTATTCATAATTCTTTGATAAATATACTGCCAGGTAAGAAGTGAGAAGCCACTTGAGCAAGAAAAGTTGACGTAATTTAACTAAATATATTTCAAATAGTCATTGCATGGATGATTTTCAACATATGTTTATCTATGTGCACTTATGTTCATGTTGACTGTATTTAGAAATTATAAATTTGCACTAGTAAAGATATGACAACCGGTCAGAACCAGACGACTATTCATTTAGTAAAGAAAGATTAGAAAAATAAAAAATATATGAAACAATTAAACAGCAGATTATACAATTCATAAACTTTTAAAAGGCTACACAACAAAAGTTTATTAACATGAGACAGAGACTATAAGAGCAAAGGTCTCCTGGCAGAAGTGTGGTAATTAACATATGAGACAGAGGCTAAAAGAGCAAAGGTCTCCTGGCAGAAGTGTGGTAATTAACATATGAGACAGAGGCTAGAAGAGCAAAGGTCTCCTGGCAGAAGTGTGGTAATTAACATATTAGATAGAAGCTATAAGAGCAAAGGTCTCCTGGCAGAAGTGTGGTAATTAACATATGAGACAGAAGCTAGAAGAGCAAACGTCTCATAGCAGAAGTGTGGTAATGTAATTACTCTCCTTTTCTCGGATTATTTGACAATATTATCAGCATCTACCCGGAGTTTTAATGGGTCTGTCAGTGTTCATGTTTCTAAAATCATTGTCATTAAAAAGTGTTTAAGTTTTAGGAGATTTATATATGAAAGCAAATAATTAAGTCTTAGCATTTCATTTGCTCAAAGAGAGAATTAACTTGAAAGATGAAGGCCAATAGTCAATATTTTAGTGATGAAACTAAAGTTGTTCAAAAGTTTAAATTAAAATTGTAGGTTTGGAGAAAATCCAATTAAGAATGTCAGCCTGATTGTTAGGTCCACACAGTGCATGTGTGTGTGTGTGCGTGCGTGCGTGTGTCAAAGCTATACGATTAAATCAGAGAGGTCTCGAAGTCTTTTACAGATCTCTCAACTTTTATTATAGACCTCTCTAATGATATTGCAGATATCTGCAATTCAGATATAGAGGTCTACAAATGAGACAAAATATTGAGGTTTATAACTATTGCAAATGTACCTAATTGAATTAGAGGTGTCTATAACATACAGACCTCTCTAATAAAATCGTAATGGTCTCTAATTGAATTAGAGACGTAGCTAAATACATGTATTCGAACTTATCTATATTGAATAAATATAAGTAAATGCTTCCACCTAAAAGTTTTAAGTTTTTTTTATTCATCGTGCCAAGTTCATTGAGACGCTTTTGTTTATGATGTGTCACTCATGACGCCTATGTCTAAATATTACAGCTGTATAATTTATATACATTTACTCAAATGAGGTCACAGTGAACTTAGTGCCATCAAATGAAGTCACAGTGAACTTACTGCCAACAAATGAGGTCACAGTGAACTTATTGCTATCAGTAATATTGAAACATGCCAACTCTATAAAAGCTGTTCGATTCATTAAAGCAGACTAGACGTCAGTGGAAATATAATAAAAGTACTGAAGAAGAAAAACCTTATTCTGAAGCTTTCATTCCGAGCATAATGCCAAATTATGATTTACATACTATCTGGGAGCAGCCTTTCCATGAATATGCATGCCAGATCCAACTAGTAAATTCTCTCTCTCTCTCTCTCTCTCTCTCTCTCTCTCTCTCTCTCTCTCTCTCTCTCTCTCTCTCTCTCTCTCTCTCTCTCTCTCTCTCTCTCTCTCTCTCTCTCTCTCTCTCTCTCTCTCTCTCCACATGAGTGAACGAATAATAATCAGCCAAAGATACATGTACATGTATACATTAAGCAAATGTACAAGTCATTCCTGACAAGTAAATGTTTTGGTCGTTATGCAATGATGACAGGGTAGGTATGTAACGCTATGAGGTCTGGGAAGGCATATACTGACCTCACATCAGGTCAGGGTATCCAGGTACGCATGAGTAGATATGATGTCAGCGTAGGCATGTATTGATATGATGCCAGGGTAGGTGTATAGACCCACCCATCTGTGAGGTTTTGGCTGTTGGGGATTGGGGTTGAGTGCTTCCAATATTTATTTAAATTTATATAGAAGTTCCACCCAGGCTCGAGTTTGGTTGGAAGTTGAATTAGTGACATTTAAGTATATAGCTCCGAGCCCCCAGTCAGCAATGCCGACGGTTAAATTATTAAAGATACGAAAAAGGGTGAAGTTCAATAATAACAATTTAATAACAACTAAAAGATCAATATTTCGAATCTCCCAAATACACTTCTTCCGCTCGACCCTATTTCTAGTCTATCGCAGCATTGGATACGTAGTGTTAGAGATTTCCACCTGTCCTTGTGTTCTTCTTATCAGTGTATCCTTCTCTATCTCCTAACTCTTTCTCTTCCTCTCTGACTCCCTCAAAGTTCCTTCTCCTGTATTTTCTCCTCCCGACTGCTTTCGTCCTCCTCCATCACCTTCTATCTCTCTTCTCTACATCGACTATACTCTGCCGACTCCGACTGCAATGTCAGTCTCACTTCCGTCTCCTTCTTAGAGACTCAGGACTACTAATTTGCACCGGAAGTTCTGTCCTTGAAAAGCTTCCTATGAAAACACAAGGATGGTACAGTGTTTTCCTCAACGCTCACATCTCACACTACACAGCCAATTGTCAGATAAAGCTATTACATTTCACCGGTCACGCATTCATTCACATCGAAATACGCATACATTATTATGTTGTAAAACAACATAATAACACAACCTAAAAAAAGCACGGTATCAATTACTCGTACACATACAATAATAAATTGCTTCACATCAGTACATACTCACAATTCCACTACACAAACCAATAAACAACAATCAGAATCATGTCTTTATATCACAACTCATACCAATTATACATCAAATATCCATGCTCTGATATCTTCTATTGTAACTAATCGTTCATACATCAATCATTTTCCTAACCTCCAACTCGAACATGCGTACACTCTTACATAATGCATTACTAAAGGTACTGGTTGCTAAGAATTAATCTACCAGCAAATTACAATGTTAATTCTGACGAGCTAGCAATCTACGTAATTCTTAAGGTAAGCTCAAATTCATGTCTCAAATACGCTCATAAATGAAACACTACAAGGTAATTCTACACACTAAAATGATCCCAGTCATTAAGTATACATGCTACAAATACTTACAATTATGATGCCGTAATGTTTTGTAAAATTCGAGCAAATAGTTTACTGACCTTGTGGAAACTTTTTCTTTCTCTGGAAACTTTTCTTTCTCTTACAATTCTGGTCCAAAGATTCCCTAAAAATTAAGAGTGGCTTCTCTAGGAATAAACTTAATTCTTATAACGGCAAGATGTACTTCTCCTAATCTGCTCTGGTATACTGATAATTTCCGAAAGTTGTCAGCTATAATTCGGATTTAAGCCTTAATTCCACCCTCTATCTTAATCCAGATTGGTTGTTTATTTTCCCAATCAAACTTAGTTTGACAATGCCTTCTTACTTGTCTGTCTACGTGGCAGGTGATAACACGCCCCGTTTACCCTGCGGGCTTCGTTTTGATCCCTGGATCAATATTTTAACGCCTGGGTGGCTGGCGACTTGCATTATCTATTAACACTGCTTGCGGTGATTTTTACACATCAAACGTGGTTATAATATATCCAAGTTTATATATTTCCTCTTACCTGGACTTTGAAACGTGACATTAGGCTTACATATCAATGATGCCAGAGAGGTCATTTATTGCAGTGATGACAGGTAGGCAAGTATTGATGCCAAGATAGGCTTGTATTGACCTGATGCGAAAGTAGGCCTGCACTGATATGACGGCAGGGTAGGCATGTCTTGACAGGGTAGGCAAGCATTGGTGTGATGCCAGGGTCGGCTTGTATTGATATGATGCCAGGGTAGGCATGCATCATTGATAGGTCTGGGTAGAAATGTATTGTCTTATATAGTGATAGGATGGTCTTTGCTAAATTTTATGTCATGGGCTTGTTACAATTGTACTAACCCTGTACAAAACCAAAAATACGACGATTTAAAACTTAGTCAAGATTTTGTTATGTCTGCAATTACTTTTTATTGGCCTTTACAAATGTTTACTGCTGCAATATTAAATTGATATATAAAGGTACTATCTTTGATCCACTGTTTCTGGATGATGTCAGAAAAAGTTTATTTTTATTTCAAAATTATGGCCCGTACACTAATATATAACAAATATATTATTCCTACACCGAATAAACCAACATAACCAAGTGATTCTTTCGTACTGGTATCATATTGCCAACTTCTTCCTTGTGTTATTTTAGCACATTTGGATTTACGTTTGAACATTTGAGAGTGCACGTATAAATGGATATATATGCATTGAGAAAGCATATAAAGGTTATTTCTTGGTGTCTACTCAACAGATCACAATTATTCGGCAGTAGTGATTAGGTACTGCCCGTCCAAGATGGCTACCATATTCTATCTTTACGTCTAAGCCGTAGGCAACTTGATGATTTACTTGCGGCTCTGTCTAATGCTTGCACAGTTGTCTTGTATACCCTTTATTTTATTCCAATGCACTCAACATCCACTGGACTGACAAGGCCGGAAAAGGTGTTCAAGCAATTTATATCCTCTGCCCCTGCAAGACTCTTAGTCCTCTCATTAATCTTATCTGTCCTATCTTTCCATGGCACCGAAAGTTCCACCAGGATCATTTTCTTTGCAGCTGGTGACCAGATAACTAAATTTGAGCGGAGGGATGCCTAAGCGATGTTTACTAAATTATTAGTTTCCTGTCCATGTCGACCGACATCTTGCAAGACTTTGCTTCCTGCAATAGTCCAGCATTCTCTCTCTCTCTCTCTCTCTCTCTCTCTCTCTCTCTCTCTCTCTCTCTCTCTCTCTCTCTCTCTCTCTCTCTCTCTCTCTCTCTCTCTCTCTCTCTCTCTCTCTCTCTCTCTCTCTCTCTCTCTCTCTCTCTCTCTCTCTCTCTCTCTCTTTTAAGAGTATCTGAGGTAATGTACCTCTTCTTTGACACAGATGCCATGATGCTTCCTCTAAGAGTTTCCGCCTCACTAGGTATGCTGATGACGGTAGAAGGTCATACACGGATCGCAGCAGAAACTATAGCAGTAATGGTTCATATCGAAATAGAAGCTGTCCATTTGAGTTGCCTTCCTTGCAGTGAACACTTGGTCCAACTTTCTTGCATCCCAATTAGGATTGCCTTTGCTGGTCTTGATTTCTCCTCTGCATTACGGATTTCCTCTTGTACTATATATTTCTCAAGTCAAACTTGTTTGCATTCTTCCATGTTTGCATTGTTTTAGATCCTAGTACTTCCCTCCCAACGTTTGTTGAACCCAAGATGTCCCTATGCCTTTGTTTTCTGCCTGGTAAGAATGATTAGCTCAATGACCATTTTCTTCCAGTCCGTAACACTAGCAGCAGTGATATTCAAGTCTCTCAAATATCTCTTGTTCCTTTTCCAAGGGTGCCACATGCATCATTGGTTTATTAGTTCTGCCATATAACCAACTGGTGGTAAATGATGGAAGAACATAAAGCCATCTTTGTAAATCACCTGTTTATCACCTGTTATAATTTCTGTAATGTAGGCCTACTGATAAGGATTTCATTAGCCATTAGTGGTCATTTAAGACTTTGGAGCAGGTCATGTTGGTAGATCAAGGCAATAAACTTCCCTGGAAGTCCCAATTTGTATATCTTCCACAGATCTTCCTGGGCCTGCTGCTTGACTTTACCTGAATTATTCCTGTCAAAATTGAGACGAACCATTTTCCATGGCTTTGATGGGGTTATCTGATGATATAGTAATGTCTTTCCCTTGTATGGTCATCAGCAAAGTTTATACTAACGAAGTTTTTCTAATGGACATTTTTTGTACTAATCCTGCTATACCTAATGGATTTCAGTGCACTAAGGCTGATGTGTGTAATGGATACCGTGCACTAAGGCTGATGTGTAATGGATTTCAGTGCACTAAGGCTGATGTGTGTAATGGATTTCAGTGCACTAAGGCTGATGTGTGAAATGGATTTCAGTGCACTAAGGCTGATGTGTGTAATGGAGTTCAGTGCACTAAGGCTGATGTGTGTAATGGAGTTCAGTGCACTAAGGCTGATGGGTGTAATGGATTTCAGTGCACTAAGGCTGATGTGTGTAATAGATTTCAGTGCACTAAGGCTGATGTGTGTAATGGAGTTCAGTGCACTAAGGCTGATGGGTGTAATGGAGTTCAGTGCACTAAGGCTGATGGGTGTAATGGAGTTCAGTGCACTAAGGCTGATGTGTGTAATGGAGTTCAGTGCACTAAGGCTGATGTGTGTAATGGAGTTCAGTGCACTAAGGCTGATGTGTGTAATGGATTTCAGTGCATTAAGGCTGATGTGTGTAATGGATTTCAGTACACTAAGGCTGATGTGTGTAATGGAGTTCAGTGCACTAAGGGTGATGTGTGTAATGGAGTTCAGTGCACTAAGGCTGATGTGTGTAATGGAGTTCAGTGCACTAAGGCTGATGTGTGTAATGGATTTCAGTGCACTAAGGCTGATGGGTGTAATGGAGTTCAGTGCACTAAGGCTGATGTGTGTAATGGATTTCAGTGCACTAAGGCTGATGTGTGTAATGGATTTCAGTGCACTAAGGGTGATGTGTGTAATGGAGTTCAGTGCACTAAGGCTGATGTGTGTAATAGATTTCAGTGCACTAAGGCTGATGTGTGTAATGGATTTCAGTGCACTAAGGCTGATGTGTGTAATGGATTTCAGTGCACTAAGGCTGATGTTTGTAATGGAGTTCAGTGCACTAAGGCTGATGTGTGTAATGGAGTTCAGTGCACTAAGGCTGATGTGTGTAATGGAGTTCAGTGCACTAATGCTGATGTGTGTAATGGAGTTCAGTGCACTAAGGCTGATGTGTGTAATGGAGTTCAGTGCACTAAGGCTGATGTTTGTAATGGAGTTCAGTGCACTAAGGCTGATGGGTGTAATGGAGTTCAGTGCACTAAGGCTGATGTGTGTAATGGAGTTCAGTGCACTAAGGCTGATGTTTGTAATGGAGTTCAGTGCACTAAGGCTGATGGGTGTAATGGAGTTCAGTGCACTAAGGCTGATGGGTGTAATGGAGTTCAGTGCACTAAGGCTGATGTGTGTAATGGAGTTCAGTGCACTAAGGCTGATGTTTGTAATGGAGTTCAGTGCACTAAGGCTGATGTGTGTAATGGAGTTCAGTGCACTAAGGCTGATGTGTGTAATGGAGTTCAGTGCACTAAGGCTGATGTGTGTAATGGAGTTCAGTGCACTAAGGCTGATGTGTGTAATGGAGTTCAGTGCACTAAGGCTGATGTGTGTAATGGAGTTTAGTGCACTAAGGCTGATGTGTGTAATGGAGTTCAGTGCACTAAGGCTGATGTGTGTAATGGAGTTCAGTGCACTAAGGCTGATGTTTGTAATGGAGTTTAGTGCACTAAGGCTGATGTGTGTAATGGAGTTCAGTGCACTAAGGCTGATGTGTGTAATGGAGTTCAGTGCACTAAGGCTGATGTGTGTAATGGAGTTCAGTGCACTAAGGCTGATGTGTGTAATGGAGTTCAGTGCACTAAGGCTGATGTGTGTAATGGAGTTCAGTGCACTAAGGCTGATGTGTGTAATGGAGTTCAGTGCACTAAGGCTGATGTGTGTAATGGAGTTCAGTGCACTAAGGCTGATGTGTGTAATGGAGTTCAGTGCACTAAGGCTGATGTGTGTAATGGAGTTCAGTGCACTAAGGCTGATGTGTGTAATGGATTTCAGTGCACTAAGGCTGATGTGTGTAATGGAGTTCAGTGCACTAAGGCTGATGTGTGTAATGGAGTTCAGTGCACTAAGGCTGATGTGTGTAATGGAGTTCAGTGCACTAAGGCTGATGTGTGTAATGGAGTTCAGTGCACTAAGGCTGATGGGTGTAATGGAGTTCAGTGCACTAAGGCTGATGTGTGTAATGGAGTTCAGTGCACTAAGGCTGATGTGTGTAATGGAGTTCAGTGCACTAAGGCTGATGTGTGTAATGGAGTTCAGTGCACTAAGGCTGATATGTGTAATGGAGTTCAGTGCACTAAGGCTGATGTGTGTAATGGAGTTCAGTGCACTAAGGCTGATGTGTGTAATGGAGTTTAGTGCACTAAGGCTGATGTGTGTAATGGAGTTCAGTGCACTAAGGCTGATGGGTGTAATGGAGTTCAGTGCACTAAGGCTGATGTGTGTAATGGAGTTCAGTGCACTAAGGCTGATGGGTGTAATGGAGTTCAGTGCACTAAGGCTGATGTGTGTAATGGAGTTCAGTGCACTAAGGCTGATGTGTGTAATGGAGTTCAGTGCACTAAGGCTGATGGGTGTAATGGAGTTCAGAATACTAATGCTGCTATGCCTAATGGAATTCATAGTGCTAACTCTTCAGTACATAATGGAGTTCAGAGTACAAATCTGCTGTACGTAATAGTGTTCAGTGTGTGTGTGTATGTGTGTGTATGTGTTTGTGAGACAGAGATTTGGATTTTTAACGAAGCTTTAACAATTTTTCAGTCATATTGCAAGGATGTCTGTAGTGTGACAGTTTATATATCTATCACTGGGGCATCAAGCTGCAGACATGTAACATGACGTCACACCCAATCATATTATCCTGACACCAGGCCGACCAGTCCTAACACTAACTTCTTAATGCTGAACACCAAGCGAGGCAGCTGTTTGTACAAATAAAAATGGATGGATGTACAGATACAGACATGGATGTACAAATAAGAATGGAGGGATGCACAGATATAGGCATGGGTGTACAGACGTATAAAGGTAACAATGAGATTATTCACATTTGTGCGGGGACAAATAAAATGTTGAAGTATATATCCAACTTTATTATTCTAAAAAGATTAAAGGCAGGAGATGCAATCATTGATGAAGTGTTAAAGTACAAGCAGTGTAATTTACTTACAGGTATATCACCAAGTTTTATTCCTTTAATCTTGAAAGCCACTAAAGTTATTGCGTGAAAAAGAAAATGTGCAAATAACAAAGTAGAGGCAAGAAGTGAAATTAATCATGACGTAATTATAAATATACAGTAAATATATAAATTAAAATCATAATGTTAAACCATCTGGTACAATATTTAAAATTTTAAATATTGCATTAGTAGAAAGGCTGAGAAATGACAACTGGACATTGTTAAGTTAGCTCCATTTAACTATGTTTTATTACAATAAAAAAAAAAACTATCGGAAGTGTGTTTAGAATATATTGTGTCAGACTCAAGCTACAAATTTAAGAAGACTGAAAAAATTACAATATCTTAATGTCTCAACAAACAATTTCTGGTGAATTTTCATGGGACAAAGATTGCAAAAAGCTAGAATATTTTGACACTAATGTACAAAAAAATAACCAATTTGTTTCAAGTTAGCATGCTTGTCAGTTGTTAAATAAAGCATTCAGATTAGTTCCTTTTACAAATAATAGCTTTCAAACTGAACCAAACCTACAACCAAACACCTCCTTGTTAATGTTGATTTCTGACAGTTGTGGAGGATGCCCCACTGTAGGAATTTGTTGTGGGGGATTGGGTTAGGGTACTTCCAATATTTTATTGCAATTATAGTGGAAGTCCCGCCCAGCTCTGAGCCCCAGTCAGCAATGCCGACGGTTAAATGATTGAATATACAAAAAAGTGGTGGAATTCAATGATAACAATTTAATAACAATTAAATAGTCTAATCATTCAAATTTCCCAAGCACACTTCTTCCGCTCCACCCTTTAATAGCGTTTCTCATCATTTGATTCGTAATCTGAGAGATTTCCACCTGTCCTTGTGTTCTATTTATCTGAATGTTCTTCTCTCCTATCTCCTAATTCCTTCTCTTCCTCCCTGGCACTCTTCAAGTTTCTTATTCGCTTACTCCATGATTCATCTACTCTACACTCCTCTATTTCCTCCTTCAAACTACTTTTCCTCCTCTTTCACCTTCTATCCCTCTTCTTTATGCTGACTAAACTTTCGTCAACTCCATCTGTTCTGCCAGTATCACTTCTGTCTCCCCTCTTAGAGACTCTGGATTACTAAACTTGAACCGAAAGTTCTGTCCCCAAAAAAGCTTTCTATGAAAACACAAGGACGGTATAATATTTACCTTTAGCGCTCTCATCTCACACTACTCACAGCCTATCATCAAATATCGGCTATTAAATTTCTTCTGTCATGTATTCACATATTTTGTTTTCACACAGAAATATGCATACATTCCTGTATGGTAAAACACAACATAAGAAACATAACATAATAAAAGAATGGTATCAATTACTCGTATACATACAACAATAAATTGCTCCACATCAGTACCTACTCGTAATTCCATCATACTAAACAATAGCACTATAATCAGACACATCACTAAAGATTTGTTCATTTCATCAAAATTCAATCATTTGCTCGGAATCCCTCTGCTTTTCAAGTTTTCATGATTCTTACCAAGGGTCCTTTAATCCGGTGTTTGCTGTGTCATGCTATATTGCGTGATTGCTATAGATTTGTGTGTAAGGACGGCAAAAAATAAAATTTTCCAGGTTGTTTTACTATAATAGATTTTTTTTTTAAAAAATAACTTTGGAAATGTCATTTTCCATTTCTATGATGAATTTTTAAATTCCTTGGTTTTCTATTTGAAATTTTAATTTTGAATGAGAGATCGTTGCACTTGCATAAAATAAAATAAAACCTAATGTTTTTGCTTAAGCTTGGAGTGAGACGTCTCTCATTTTATTTCATATAAGTTTTTTGAAGAATTAGGGTGCATCATGCTTAAGGAGAAAAATAGCATTTATTTTCTTTATGTTTCTCTTAACTTTTTATGCACCCTATTTCTCTATTTAAACCTTATTTTGACACCAAGAAAACTACATCAGCCTTTCATATATATATATATATATATATATATATATATATATATATATATATATATATATATATATATATAATTTGCATTACACTTAAAGAGTCAAAAGTTCCAAATTTTATTAGATTAAAAAAAAAATTGGTTAACACAATTACTTTTAATAGGCAGCCCTTCCTGTTCCCATTTACATGTAACTTGTATCCATTTCCTACACGTGGAATTCTCTAAGGCTCTTTCGCAGGCCAGTCCACTATGCATGGCACTTTGTGACCTAACCCTGCAAAGTTTATTATGTTTCATACTTCTTCCATGTGTAGGTTCCCTGTTCTGATATATATATATATATACATATATATATATATATATATATATATATATATATATATAAATACATATATAAATACATATATATATATAGATACATATACATACATACATACATACATACATACATACATACATACATACATACATACATACATACATACATACATACATACATACATATGAATTGATTTGATAAGAATTATTTTAATTTGATATTAGTAGCTATGGGGTTACCCTTTCTTAATGTCAATAAGTAACTTAAATTAATTGCATGGTACCGGAAGAATATTTATTTCAATTTATGCTATTATAGATAGGCTACACAAGGCTAAAAATCATGAAGTTATTTATTTTTATGGAACAAAACAATCTTAGATCAAAACATTTTTTTAATTTACTGCTTTGGTGAGAAATGACATGGAGTTGTTTACAACAGACAAAGCATTATTTGTGTTAGTTCGATTTTGGTTGTTATTTTATATAATGACAGGGACTAAGTGATAAATGTTTGTTTCTAAAACACAATGAACTAGGTGGAAAACAAATAAGAAAAAAATTATGAAACAAGTTCAAATATTTGCACTTTGATTAATACTACAAAGAATAAGTAAACATATCTTCAAGTGCATTTTCCTTGACAAGATTAAAATGCAGAATAAAAACAAAACAATCTAGAACAAATTAAACTGAAATTATTTTGAAACAAGTTAAACACATAAAAGAAACTCTGTATTTGTTTGAAAATCTGACTGCTTAAACATGTATTAACTGTATTCTGATTGCAGTGATGTTTTTCAATTATATATGAATGTAATGATAACACGAATTTCGTAAACATCTGATGGTAATCATGACATTTTTTTCGTAAACATCTGGCTGTAATGATTACGTTTTTCATAAATATCTGACTGAAAAGACGTCTTTCCAAAACATCTGACTGTAAAGAGGACACATTTTTCATAAACATGCCTTAAGAAAATGATTATAAAGATAAATGTTTTTCTTTTTTAAAAAAAAGATTCCATTGTGAATTAAGTATTAAATACAATACAAGTTTAAGACAAGTCATTCCCACATATTTAACTGATGAATTTATTGCAGCTCTAAATTTAAAAATAGTACTTATATGCATGGAGCAATGGATATAAAATAACATACTGAAATAGCCATTAATTTCTAGTAACAAATAATTCTCTTTCATGGAGAATCTATGATTATGAAGATTATTCTACTATCTGATTCATTAGTACAACATGGATGCAATTCAATGAGTTTTGATAAAATGGACACTCTTCCAAGAAACATCTTCAGTCTAAAAGAACATTACAAATATAATTTTGCAATATGGCACTGGATACTGCAGAGTAGAAATTTAATACTGAAATATATGCATGAATGTTCAAAAAGTATCAATATCTCTGTATGAGCATTTAAAGATATGACAGTCATACAAAATGACTGTAAGGCATAGATTATCAAGGACTTTGCTAGCATAGTGATGTCACTTCACCTTTTCCATCAAGATAGCTGTAAAAAACAAAAGAAACTAATTAATTTCAAAATCTTCTCTTCTGACTCTAAGCTTACAATAATAATATTTGCTTACATGTCTGCCTTTTTAAATCTATCTGTCCTTGTGTCTGAGTGCCTGTATTTAAAAAAATATGTTTAAGTATCCATACATGTGCTATGCCAGTAACTTACATTGTTCCTATAAACCATAAATTTAATTTTTCAACAATTATTTTTATGTGATAAGTCATTTCTACAATCTATGAATTAATTAAAATATCCACAAAAAGTTTTTTTTCCACCAAATTTTATGGTATGTATGCATATGAGGGCTTAACAATTCCTCTTTTGTGATTCCCAAGAAAATCTCAAATTTATCCTATGAGGAAGTAAAACAAAATCAGAGGGTGATCAGTTTATATTCTGCAAATTATAACACCCATAACCTTGCTACAGTAGATATATTAGCAAATGTTTTCAGTGTTTATGTACCAGTCATTTATTACTTACCCAGCCACTTTTTTACATTTACTGATCCTTTATTTCAACAATATGAAATGTCCAAGTCAGTCATTTCTAGCTTTTCATCCTGGTCAGTCCCACATTCTCAATCAGAAATAATAATGGGAATATTTGTGATTTATAGTTTTGACAAATAAGGAATAAACCAATAAATTTTTTAACTTAACAGTTATGGATTCAACTAAGTCCAAATCTTGCCTCTCTTAGTCTGTGATTTGACAGACTGGAAACAATTGGCTTGTCAAAGGTAGTTTTGATGCATGTCACAGGTTTCAATAAGAATAAGTTTTAAAAATATAACTCATATGATTTCTCTGACAGGTGTGTTTGGAAAAAAAAAGGACTCATCTCTAACAATTAACCACCTGGATTTTATTAAAAGAATAATCAATATACCACAAATAAAACATCCATGAGCACTGTTTACAAACTGTTGTTTAAGTGATAAAAACTGGAGATTTGATCCATGCTTACTGCTTGGCAAAAAAACCTTAACGGATAGAACATGTTCTCAAATCATTTTCAAAAGTTGGCAAGCCACATGGTTACATAATTACAACTGATAAAGAAATGGATAAAATTAGTAAATCTTTCTTTATTTAGAATAAAAAAAACATTACACTCTAGCTTTCATTTACTGTTAATGTGGTTAAGAAATGTGTCTGCTATCTTATCTAGAAAGAAGAGAAAAAGGAAACCTGACAAATTTTTTTACAAACAAATTTAATGAAAGGGTCAAATTGTTTCCCTGACAAATAGCCAGTATCATGCTGCAAGAAAGTTTCTGATCACTATGGCTACAATACGACTCAGTAAATGATCTGCAGAAACTCTCCCTAAACTCCTCAATGTAAAAATGGGATAGCAAATCCATTATCCATGGTGACTGAAAATTATAAGACTTTACGAGTCTTTCACCTAGTCATCTCTCTTTCTCTCTAACATAGAAAACTAGCTATTTCCAAATTCTTTTCTTCTGATCAATTTATCTGTCAATACATTTGTATATGTATGTCTTTACTATTCTTACAATATTTGCATTCCAACACTTTCTATCTACATCTTTATTTACACGTTTTCATAACTTCAATTACTGGCATTTTGGTTTTATGGTGCAAACAATGATAAAAGAAAACAGAAGTTATCTATTTTGTAAAATAAACACATGATTAAAATAACTCATTTAACTTTAACTTGGTTTTTTAAATTTTTAAACAAGTTAGGATATCACACTTGTTGTGAGCTCAAATTTATCAAAGACAAGTTTAATTTTTCTGTCAGCCCTGGACAAGCTGCTGGGGATAAAACATGTACAATAGTAATATGTGCATAGAGTATATGTATGTACATTGAAGTTCAATGCTGAATAAGCAGCCATTATATATATATATATATATATATATATATATATATATATATATATATATATATATATATATATATATATATATATATATGCCACTCCCTCAATAACTCCGCCCTGATAACTCACAAACCCACTTATAACGTGAAGTCTGGCATAACTCTCAATTTTTTCCAAAGGAAATATATTTTAAAATGTGTTGAACATTAAAATATTCATGATAAGAAATGGTAAATTGAACTCTGATACATAGCTCGTTTTTATCATCGAAAATGGTGATTATTGCACATAAAGATAGAATTCATATTATGAAATTTGCAAGTTCTAATAAGATATCACATATTATGTTAAGTGTTTTCTAATAGAGAAATAGTTGTCAATACACTGTAAATAAACAGTCTGGTGAAACAGCAATCAGCGACAAATTCTGGTAAATGCTAACAGGTGGTAACAGAATGAAATATAAACACCAACTAAATGTCTTGCTAGGTGAAATTCACATTATAATCCTTTAATTTTGCCTCAACACTATAATCGCAACATACATATTCTCTTCTATGAAAACCTGAAAAGAATCAATCGACCTTCACATCAAAACTGGTGAATATATCTGTGAGAATCTAATTACATGCCGGCTTTGTTTCGATCAACAGCTTGGGGAAGTGTTTGTTGCAATAAAAGAATCAATTAAAAGAGACCTGTGTTGTTTTATCACTTTAAATATTTATTTTGTATTAAATCAAACAAGGTAAGTACAATAAAATAAAGTTCAAAGGCATGCCAATAGGAGCATAAATTTTTGTATTCATTGCTGTTCTCAAATTTCATTTTATTTGACCAATCGAAAATGTTTTCACCTTTCTATAACATCATTAAAATATATAATATCAGTAATGCATCCTAATCATGGAGAGCAAAGGAATTAAACAAAATGCGTACTCAGTGTCTGAAAAGCTGTGTATCATAGATAGGGTTCATAATGTCGAAGCAAGAAAAAAAATTGGCAATAAACTAAAAATTGCTGAGTCGACATTTAGAGGTTGGCTTAAGGATGAGCGAAAACTTTGAAATTACTTACATGATGTTGATTCAGATGAAGGGATGAAACGAAAATGAGCATTGACTGCAAATGATAACAAATTAGATGATGTTGTGTATGCATGGTTCAAACATGTCACATACCGCAAGTGATATCGTGTTCTACTTTATGTTGTTTAAAATTTTTTACCTATTAAATTCATGTAGGTAATGGCTAACCCTTGTGAATTTATTTTTTTCTTCCATTTTACTTCTACCACAATAAAAATCTACATATTGTTAAATTGACATTGTTTTTTTGAAATGTGTCGAAGTTTTGTATTTAAAAAAAGTCTACTTTGGATCAAACAATAAAACGAATGTATACCATTCACAACAAAAATTAGTGACGTAGTAGACAAAGAGTGGAGTCATACATGTGTTAAGCAAACGAACACCATGTGGAATAATGTTTTGATGATCACCTCAATATACTGTAAGTTATCCTGAAATTAATGTTACTCTGTAAGGAAAAAAACTAAACAAAGTACACAGATATGAAGAGATATTTATTCACAGTTAATCTTAATCTTAACATGATTATTAATTGAGTATTCAACACTGTAACATGCCAAGCCACCCCCACCCCCTTTTGCCTCTACGTCGATCCCTTTGTTAGTTTTGATGTTTGTTATAGGTTTCTTGATAACTCACGCCCTCACTTATATTGCAATTGATGTTTTTGGACCCCGATGTTCACAAATTACTGAGGGAGTGGTGTGTGTGTATATATATATATATATATATATATATATATATATATATATATATATATATATATATATATATATATATATATATATATGATTGTTAGTTTACAAATAAGGTAAGATATCTATCATACAAACCACAATAACTTTTGGAAGCAATTTCTGTACTAGGCTAAAATACTGCACTACAAAATAGTTCTGTACCAAGTTCAAGTTGCTTTTATTATTTCTTTATCATGTACAACTCTAAAATATGGCAATAAAGATGCTCTCCTACACAGATGAAAAAACAAAAGTTCACCTTGTTAATCCTCACCTTGTCACTTCTACATAAGCTGTTTTTTCTACAGACACATAACACACTGCAAAAACTGCCATGAAAAACAAAGAATAAACCATTAGTATATTGATTACTCAAATTATGAATAGCAAATAATAAAGTAATATTAATACATGTAACTACAAATCAATGTTAAAATACCAAAATATGCCTTTTCCTTCCTATTTTAATTACTTGCAATTACCATATATATACATGCTCTTAAGTAGAGTCCAACTGCCAACAACTAACTGACTTTTCAGCATACAATGCACCAGCTGATCAGGGTTGATTTTATTTACATTACTGAATACTTCTAAGCAAAAAATACATTAGACCCACATCTACCAGTGCATTAGATTTGGACTCTACTTAGAAGCAAGTATGGTATTTGTTTCTGAAATATGTTAGTATTATCCAAGTTGACTTTCCAATATATTTTCTGAGCAGGATAAACATTATCATGTCACGTTTAGTTTACTTTCGATCACTCATTACACTGCTCTTCATGTGAATTTCAAATCATAACAATACAAAAATAGAGACCAGTCCAATTGGTTCTATTTTCTTCAAAAACATCTAAAGTAGCAGTTTTACAAACTTTTCCAGACACAGTTGATATGAACACCTAACTGCACATGTAAATTATTTTCTGATGTATGTGCAGACATTAAAATTGCAAAATCAGTTCAACCTGATCACATAAATGTTTTTCTGATGAAAATCACAATAAATATAATATATTAATCATGGAAAAGCCACGTGATCAATGGTATCGGCAAATTTCCATACTCAAAATTTGCAAGTCCTTTGTCTGCGTCTACATCACAAAATCAGTGTAATTTGATAATTTATAAAAACTAAGGCTTTCTACCTCAGTCTCAGAGCCTTTCCCCAAGTTTATTGAAGCTTTCATGGTTTGTGATTCTACTGGTTCAAGTACTGAATGATATCAGAGACCACCATTTTGTCTAATGGAGACTATAACCCAGTTACGACCTACTTACTTTAAACAGCAGATTGCAACCAGAGCATCAACAGTGACCACGTTATCTGATCTGATGTAATGGTCATTCTCACCAATGAATGTAGTATCTAAAGCCCACTCAAAATAGCTGTTGTTTACATCGTTGCCAAAAGGCACTTATTGTGACATCGGGGGTAAATTGCCAAAAGGCACTTATATTAGGTAAAGGGTTAAAATCCTTTCTACAATGGGCGTGAAGCTACCCTAGAATAGCACTGTATTGTGTTATTCATGTATTCATCTCAGAGTCATTTTTTCCGGTTTTTATCTCTCTAATCCATCTGTTAAATCTTGAGAAACATTTTTGCTGTAGCATATGCATCGACTAAAATAAATAGGACGAATTTTACCACAAAATCCCTACTGAATGGTTCTGTACCTCACATATTTGTAACGAAGAATATGGGAGCAAAGATTAAAAATTAGAAACCAGTCTGTTATGTCCTAAGCCAGACAGCTGTTATAAATAGAAACAGAGGTCTTCTTGGAAATAAGGCAGCTGCTATAAACAGAACATAAATAGTCACCACTAGTCTACACACAAGTGTACTTTTGTCATAGTTACTCAGAAGCTGTATTTTCTAGAATATGTTTTGTGCGATTAGTGGGATGTTCATAAAAATGAAAAAACAAAATATTAATTTTTTTGGGAGAGGGATATACTGAAAAAGCATAATCCAAGTACATTTACTTGTAAGGCGTAATTTAGTGAAAAAAAGCATTATCATTATGCCAAAAGCATAATGGTTGGCATGTATGGTACATGTGACTTTCAAATCACTGTCTATAAACTTTACTTACATCATCATACTGAAAATATGTTGATCCAGTTTCTCTGCCATTAATTTGCCTGTCACGTGCTCTGAATGCATCTGAAAGAAAAGTCCATATAAATTAAAACCTATTATGCACAACTGAATAATACTGAGATTTCAGTAGAGTTTTAACACAGCTTGTTCCTTAATTGCTTCAAATTTTTTTCACACTACTGTTTAAAGCTATCTCTTCATTCTTTTTTTCATCATATCACAATCCATGTTTATTGGATAAAGAAACTGTATATTTCAGCCATTAGATTCTTGACTAAATTAAACACATTATATCTGTAACCATGTTATACTAGCAGTTGCCACTAAGTTTTTGAATTTGTGAGTCTCTGTACAAGACCTGCATAAACTCTTGGCTTTCATCCAAATCTCTAATTTCTGTATACACTTTGGTACTTTTGCAGTACATAATTTATGAAATGTGTTTTAGCTAATGTTCTTACCTGTGTATGCTCTCAACCTTACACAGACTGAGACAAAGTCATCAAATGCCAGAAGAGTTTTCTCTGTGTTTGAATACTGGTCATAAACCACACGTGAGTAGCGCTTTAAGAGGGTTGTCATTGTAGCTGGCTGTAGCTGGTACCCTGCAGTCAAATGTATCAATGTATTTATTCATTATACATGTATACTAAAAGCTAGTACCCTGCATACAAATGTATCAATGTATTTAGTCATTATATACTAATAGCTGGTACCCTGCATACAAATGTATCAATTTATTTATTCACTATATACTAATAGCTGTTACCCTGCATACAAATGTATCAATTTATTTATTCACTATATACTAATAGCTGTTACCCTGCATACAAATGTATCAATTTATTTATTCACTATATACTAATAGCTGTTACCCTGCATACAAATGTATCAATTTATTTATTCACTATATACTAATAGCTGTTAGCCTGTATAAGAAATATATGGATGCATGTAATTATTCATTATCAGGGTTTTTATGACCCTGTAGTTGAATTATGTGTGTTAAGGAATGAAATCAGTACAAGTCTTTTTTTTTTATTTTTATATCATTAAATGTAATTATTATTATTATTATTATTATTATTATTATTATTATTATTATTATTATTATTATTATTATTATGTTAGCATGGGTCTAATGTTTTGTTAGAAACATCATGTTTTCTTAAGTTGTAAATGAGACTCATGTGAGCACAAGCTTTGTATGATAGTAAATCCATCACAAGTAAACATTTAGGAGTATCTATGAAAATGATTGGCTTATACTTGATCAGGCTTTCCTAATGTCCAAATGCATTACAAAATTACACAAGTCCTCTGTGCACATGTACATGAAACGACATATTAGCTTCATTTATATGCTTAGTTATCTACAAGAAAGTCAGAGTCATAGCCAATTTTAACATCTTAGAGAGTCACATAGCTTCTATTACCTTATAAAGGTTTTTTTTGTGCTAGAAGTTGTTTGTTCATGTGTCTACATAGAACAACATGTGTTTTGTTAGTGAAGATAATTTAAATAATTATTTTCCCTGGAGAATAACACTACTGGTTTGGAAAAAGACATTTTCTAAAATTATTTTAAATTGGAACAGAACAATACAAACTGCTTCACTGTGAAAATTCTGGGATTCTTGTGTTGGCCTTTGTCTGATGTCATAATCTGCCATTTTGAACTGGAACTGAACTTCAGGCTGTGTTAATTTACAACTGTTCACAGGACTTAGGTGTTTTCATATTTTGAGAACAAACTTTTGGCTCACTTTTTTTGTAAATCATGTCTTGTTTCATATATTTACTTTTTCTTCATGTTTTTTAGGGAAATAAATTATTTTTGCTAAAATTTTCAAAGCTTGTTGTCTTTACTCTTTTTTATGTTACTTTGAAGGAGCTGATACATAACAGGGTTAAAAATGAAAATAAATGAGGTGTACTTTCTGGAGTTTTTTTGTCAAATCAAAGTTCTATTTTTTTTTTCAAGACATAAAGCAGTTACATGATTTCCTTGACCTTTTTCATAACCCAACCATAATGAGTTAATTTGCATAATCCTTTCAGGATTACTTCCACTCCCACAGTTAACTTCACCTCAACAAACTTCAAACAATGAAACCAGCTGACCCTGCTGACTGGATCAAAGGGAACAATTAGTAGCTAAACTGAATGACTTTAATTTGTATATATATGCACTTTTTTGACTGCTAAGCTAACTGAATGAAAAACCATGTGCAGAAAAGCATTTTTTGTGGAATCAGGGTAGAGCCAATCATTTTTTAAATTTTTATGTTTTTTTAAATCAGGATTCCTTCAGTTTTTTCATGCTTTTATTAGATCTCTAATGTCAAAATGAAATTGTAAGTTTCTTCAAGGTTTTTGAGGTCTGCTATGGACCCTGTTATATACTCACTACATATACCAGCCGGTACCATTGCATAATAAATGTATGGATGCATGCATTTATTTATTATATACTTACTACATATACCAGCCGGTACCCTTGCATAATAAATGTATAAATGTATGCATTTATTCATTATATACTCACAGCCATAGAAATACAGATAAATAAAGTACAGGACAATAAAACTTGCAACACGATATAGAGTGAAAACGTATCAGATAAGGAATGCTGACAATTACAACACAGGTTAATTATGTGCAATCAATTGAAAAAATTTCTGTCTTAGTCATTAAAGTACTAAAATAGTTTTACTAACCCTAGCTTATACAATTGGCTATGAATGGTGTAGACTTTTGATAATAGAAAAGTGTGTTATCTGGATCATATTGTGTGACCCTTCTAACAGTAGTTGCATATAATTACAAACTGGGACCAACACTTCTATGAGTTTAATCAAATTTACTTCCAAACCTACAAAGTTAGCAACAGTCTCAAAAGAACCTCATTTCGCTAAAGAGAAACACTGGTCATCCATGAATAGCACTTTTTCTATTGATCATCAAATGATTTGCCAATTCACATTACAGCTATAGATTTTCACTAATCTTTTTGTGTTGACAGAGTATATTTTCAACTCATGCAATTCTATATTAATTATAATATTGTCTGAATTAGATGCATTCAGATCATGGTTTCAGCATTTACTGCATACAAAATTTTAGTAACACTGCAAGAGCTTTTTCACTTTCCAAAAATGATGCTAACATTATATCAAAAACCAAACCACAAAAGACCTCAACATAAACAACAATGATGCAAACTGCCATGCCATTTGTATGCTTAAGTTCCATTTCATACCCTCTAATCCTTCACTTTCCAAAACCAAAGGATTGGAGAGGGATAGAGCAGTAAATTTTTAAAATAAATTTTGCCCTAAATAACCTTAAAAACAGACTGTTTTGATTTTTTGTAAACATACAACTATTTTTCAAAAAATCCAAATCTGAAAGAAAATTCTAGCACCACTCCAATTAAATGGTTGCTCCCTTACCATGTATTTTGTACCTTGTCTTCATAATATATCATATTTCATAAAATAAACCTTTTTGATACCCTCATAGGCAATGTAGGGAAGGAACCTGAATTCTTGTTTTGCATGCAGTCATTAAGTTATACACAAGTATACACTTTAGTAAATTCTAATTTATATAAGATATTTTAATGGACTGACATGATGTATATTAACAATATCTACAGGACTTTTTTCTATGTTAGTGATGATAAGGATGGTTATGCTGATAGTAGTTGTAATGGCAGTAGTAGCAGCAGAAAAACTAGAAATGGTAGTGACAGAATGATCGCTCTTAATTTGGGAATAACCTACCAAACAATTTTCCTATGATGTTGACCAGTTCATGAGCTTCTATAAATCCAGACCTGTTGGCATCATACTGCATAAAAACGTTGAACCAACAGACGAGACACCTCTGAAGTTCCAAGAACTCAGGCCATTGCATGAAGCCATCTCTTGAACGCTATATCGTGGGTCAAGGCCTTTTAATACACTCTCAACCTCACAAAATAATTTCTATTCTCAACACCAGTACTTGCATCACTGGTTCTGGAATTGCAGTCATTGTATGCAGTCTCAAGTTTATTTACTGCATTAGTTCATGGAGTCATTTTTCAAACAGCTACACACATTTAATGGCTACACTCATTTAATGGCTACACTCATTTAATGGCTACACTCATTTAATGGCTACACTCATTTAATGGCTTTCTGAGTGATGTCCATATGATAAATAGAGCCTTCAAAGAAACTGGTCAGTAATTGTAATTTGTCATCAAAATGACTTGTGTATTTTATGCTGTTTTTTGTTGCTGTGTTTGAAAATAAAAATGCATTAGAAAAGTTATACCTGAGACTAATCACTGCTTTGTCAATCTACATATTTTAGATTGCCTGATTATCTAATCAATTATTATTCATTCAAATGGCACATAAAAGCTACAATCAAAGTTAATGCCTCCTTCAATCACCTGTTTTGCTTCTACAGTATTTCAAAAACTTTATTAATAGTCTACAAAGGCATCTTCTTTCATGCAAACATATTGTAACAAACAATGACATTGAAACACAAACAAACAGAAACATTATGACAAATAAAACTATAGAGCTGTAACGGTTTTTGCATATTGGTCATAAAAGGATACATCCAACATGGCTATCATGATGCTGAAAAATAAGCAAAGAACAAATTTAATCATTTATAATTTGTCTAAATCATGATCCCCTGCAAGCTTGAATAAAAGTATTTACTCCAGCATGTTATAAGAGGTAAGTAAATGTAAACAAGAAAAAACATTATATACAAGTATGGTTTGGCAAATTTTGGGG
Organism: Potamilus streckersoni; assembly: GCA_016746295.1. NCBI lineage: Eukaryota > Metazoa > Mollusca > Bivalvia > Unionida > Unionidae > Potamilus > Potamilus streckersoni. The sequence goes on from JAEAOA010000629.1 coordinate 2,325,567, forward strand.
TATCTGTTTTACCTGCAGGATGCATGTAAGTGACTATGAACTTTCATTCATCCTGTATCACTCATTCTACATTGTACATCAGGCATGTGCAAGTTCCTCCAGGTGCAAGTTTTTGAAGTCACACCCAATGACATAATCAAGCATATAAATCTGCTAGATTCAGCTAGTGAGATGTAATTTGCATATTATATAATCAGAAGTGCACCTTAAAAAAGTGACTTGCACATGCTCAGTCATTACTCATAAAAATAAGCTGAGAAGTGGAATTTTCAAGTCATGTCAAGCAGTAACTGACAACCCAGAACAAAAAAAATGTTTAAACAAATAAAAAAAAGACGTAATTTATCCCATTAGATTCCATCAAAATGAAATACTGGCTATCAAATATAATAAATCTTTTCATGATTTTACAGATTGAAATAGAGACAATCTTGAGGATGTCTTTTGAACATCTTGGGTCTTCTCTGTGTCATAAGAATAAAAAAAAAATAATGTGTGCAACCGATCTTGAAGGAGTGTAATTGATGGAGGGCAAGTGGAAATAATAAAATGAGTTTTCTGAAGAAATTTACAATCGATCGATCGATCAATAGATAGATAGATAGATTCGGCTAGTGAAATGTAACTACCATACTAGTTATATATATATATATATATATATATATATATATATATATATATATATATATATATATATATATATATATATAGATGCAATAAACTGACGACGAACAGTACGAAACTAGTAACTAACTAGCCTAAGCGCTTTCGACTCTTAATGAGTCTTTTTCAAAGGCAAATACAAAACATAGTTACGACAAACAAATAAACACAAAAACGTTGTGTTTGTAAACCTCTACATTTCTATCTCACATGTGCTAAAACTATAAATACAACCAGCTTGTATAGACTAGTTGCGGAAACTGAAAACGTATAATTCCCTAAAAGTCTACAAGCCAAAGCGACATCTATTTTTACTTTGTGTACATATGTAACGCAGATTATATCCCGGATATTTGATTCTATACCGGTTATTCTTATAGTAAAAATTGAAGGATAATAAGAAGATTTAGAAAATGTTAAATTCTACTAGTGCATAGTTTTCATTTTCTAGTCTTCTTGGTTTAGACCGCTTGGTTTCAATGTTCTAAGGCGGCGTATCCAGTATGATTCCTTTTCCTTCCTGGTTTCGGAACTCCAGCTGTGGTTGTTAGCAATAGCGATAAGTATTATATCACTGAAAGTGTGGCCAGGGGAGGAGAAGTGTTCTGCGACCGGGCTTCTGTACAGCTTTTTTGTCATCCAATCAGATCTATGAAGGTTTATATATACTAAGTTATTCTTCGAGTACTTTCATATTATTTTCATGGCTGCTCTTAGGGTGAATACATAATTTCTTTACAATATTTTTGTAAATAAACATCTGACAACTGTAATATTAACTATATCATTGCTTTTATGGTGAGATATTAACAATGTTCCTACAAATATATATACCATACTTGTACATACAAATAAATGTCTAGTGCTTGAAATGTTATTAAGAGACATCAATGCAATGTCAAATTTGAGTCAAACAAATAAAAATCATGAAAAGTTATTAAGTCATCATATGAAAATGTATTAGGGTATGGATACAATGTATCAATAATCATGTTTTAATTTTTATAAAGAATTAGCTTGAATTATTAAGGTCTGGGTGTAGAGTACATATGAAATAGACTTCCTTTTCCTCAATTAAAGATTCACTATTAGTAAATACTTTAAATAGGGGAAAGACTTGAAATTTCCTTTTGAACAGTTATGTATATTTTTAGTGACTTTTAATAACCTAAGTTCTTCTGGGATATTTTGCTGTCTATGTACTGTCATTCTCTTCCTTAGTTCATTTTTCATTTGACCTATGTAATAGGCTTGACACTTTACACATATTATTGAATAAATCACATTTCTTGAATTGTAATTCATGTCATGATTAACTTTAAAAAGCTTACCATTTTATAATTTTACAGAGTTTTCTTCTATTAAATTAGGACATGTTTTGCATCTGCTTGTACCATATTTGGTTACTCGGGCAACTCTTTCAATGAAGTTAAATTTATATCTAGTTAGAATTTTTTTCAAATTTTTGAGTGTTTATTACTATTAATAACTTTTTTTTTCTAAGACATTTTTCATTTATTCAGTACGTCTGAGTAATTGTTATATTCATACCATCGGTATGATATTTGTATTCCATGGATTATAAGTTATAATCAAAGGAATTCCATTTGATGATAGATTTATGTTTGCATGGTTATTTCCCTTGATCAGTCCTATTCTTTTCATTTTGAGTATTCCTTTGTTGATAATTTCCTCTGGGTTATTTTGGTGGCACCCTACAGTTTCGTATTTAGCATAGGGTTAAAATTTTAAAGAAAAAGAGTTTCCCCGGGTTTCCTCACTAGTTATACTGGTTATTTAAAAGAGATTTTGTATAACTTAGGTATTGTTCAAAGAACCTTTAATTCTCTTCATTTTGATGTATGATTGATGGGTGTAATATGGGTTAGAGACTATACAGCTTGGCCTTACTCCAGATGTGCACCTTTCAAAAAAGTGCTAGCTCTACTTGCTCATTTTCACTTCTCGAACTTCAGAGGTAAATTGTAAAAAAAAGAGCCGATAACTTTTTTTACATTTTATGTATTTGGTAATTCTGTCATTGCTCTTTTAGAAGCTGGTATTATCTAGTTTGGCAAAATTCATTTTCCATATTTTAATAGCTGCCAAGAATAGTGTACTTTAGACAAATTTAGGTTGATTTTTGGAGCACAAGGGAGCAGTCATTTTAGTTAGCAGTGTCCTAAGATCATTTAAAATTTCCAAAAGTACAATATCCAAAGAAATTTCATCCACATTACATGAAAGTAGTATATATAGTATGCCAACATTCTCTCCACTGTGCATGTTTAAAATGCAAACAACTTCACCGTACATACATCACTCTCTCAAAAGTACATAATAACTGGTGAGCGCCACCTTTACATCTAAAGTTATTGCTGTAACTATGCCAGTCTTTGTTCCTGTGTGTTTGTTTTATACCATTGTTACTACTCCTGATTCTGATGCATGATTAAAACAAATGTTCACTTTGATATGTTTTGCATGACAAGATTTTAAATTGAGACAATTATATGTATCAGTTAGTTTATCATAAATATTAGTAATAATATACATTTCATTTTTTATGAATTTTATGGATGCAGGTTACTAAGTTCCTGGACAAATTCTTCCATTGGTATATGTTTATTCCATCTGACGAACAGCCATCTCAAAATCTCTTCCAGTTCTTTCTCAAGTAATCCCCAAATTTTTCTCCATCTTTATTATTTATTCTGTTAAATAATATTTGTCCCTTATGAAACTAGGAACTTTTTTGCAAAGTGGTTTCAATACAATATCACACAAATGACTAAGTCTTTGTGTGCAACTACATATATTTGGTCCTCCTACAATACACTGGAATTTTATATATATAACACAAATTAAGTACATTTTTCCACAATGATATTTGGTACATACAGAAACCTTTTTAATTTTGATAAATTTATCTGTAACATATTATCTTACATGAAAAAAAAACTTACGAGTTAAACCCTAACCAATTTGTATCAAGTGAAGAGATGAAAATAATTACCTGCACATTTCTCTGCTCCAGTTTACTGAAATGAAATAAATTATAGGAACTTAAAACTTATCTATGAAGAAAACAGCAGTCAGATACTAACTGGACCTCAAGCTAACAATGTCACTCTTATTGAACAAATTATGCACCTACATTAGACAAATAAACTAAAGTAAACCATACCGGTACACATGTCATTTGTTCCAAAAAGATTGATTTGGTGTAGGATCATGTCAAAACCATTCAACATTAGGCCAAAATGTATTCATATATTTTATCAAATGAGTTTTAAAAGAATCAACACATTGTAAATTAAATAATACAACAGTGTTGGTTCCTAATGAATATAATAACCAGTGTGAACTAAGAAACATTCTACTACCTAAGAATTATGGATGATAAAAAAAAATTCAGCCACCTCTCTACGACAATTGATTTTATAAAATTCATTTGTCCTACTTTCATCTTCAATTCTCCAAAATTTCAATCTTCTGCCTTGCCATGATGTAATACATTTTAATCCAAATTAAAAGCAAAAAAATTAATATATGACCTATTTATTTCTTCATCGAAGAATTTGTCTTGTGATCGTCGATTATTTACATTGAAGTTATGTTTATCCTCGTGGATCCAATATGGCGACCTAGCGCATGTGTCTTATAGAGATCAACTTGTAAATTGCGTACTTTCAAAATTAAATGCGGGTACTTAAATATGTTCCAAAAAAACAAATTTGGTATCAAAAGAAAGCTTAGAATGTGTACTTTCTAATGGTATATTGAAAATGTAAATATAATGTTCATAAGTTGAAAAACATTAGCAAGACTTTAGGGACTATCATTGGAAACATTATTCATTCGCCATTCATAGTTCAAATTCTCATTAATATTCATGAGGATCTAATGACCCGCATTTGCAAAACAAACACTGGTATCAACTCGCGCACACAGGAAATGGCAATTAACTGAAAGCCGACAATTTTGTTAACTGATTGATGATTACATGGTCATATGGTTAAATAACAACATGTATATATTAATGAATTTTATATGCATTTGTAGATAATTCAAAGGCCTTTTAAATAAATTTTTTTTCATAAAAATGTTGTTATCAATATTGATTTTAATGCAAATTTAGCGCACACAGTATAAGAAAAAGCCAATTTTCACCCAGTTTACTGTACAGAATAGGCACTGACTGGGGTTGCTACCAATATGAACCCAAGCAGTAACAGAGCTTGGACACATGCAATAGTTTACAATGACAATTTGCTGCAGCATTCACATGATATGATTATATGTAGAGTAGATTAAAGCATTCCTTATGCCAAGAGGACCAGACGCCTAGAAATTGTCAAACTTTGAAAATGAGAGAGAGAGAGAGAGAGAAAGAGAGACTTACTTCTGTAGTAATTTCTGATACTGTGTGTATTGTTCATTACATTCATTAGATCTTCTGCTTGCAAAGCCTGTCGAGCCTGAAAGAGAAAAGGAGCATAGATTCCATCTGATATCCTGCCAAAACTTGGGCTATCTTCAAACAAATTTAAGTAAGAAACAATGTCAATGAAGCAGACCTGAATTTTGACCTAAATTGATTACATATTACAAGTCATAATATTCAACGGGAAATCATTGCATTGAATTAAGACACACTTGTACACGGCTTATAAGATGATGATGATGATAATGATGATAGTTACTATATATACCATACATATTGGGATACGACAAAAAAAATTTCTGTCCCGGAACTTATGGTGAATTTTTTTCTAACCTAGATCACATGTATCAAGACATACAAAATGAAATAAACTAAGTTTAATTTGCATAATAAAACTGAGCTTAATTTGCACACACATATCCATACACAATGCAAGCTACAAAATAATAGCTAAATAAAACCCTTATATGATAATAAAATGAAAGAAATTAACCTTGAACAGTGAAACCTATCTTGAAAGACCACTGCTATGTGAGATCACCTGTCTTGAGAGACCATATTCTCAATGCACAAATTTAATGATTATATAGCATTATGACCTGTTATGAGAGATCACATGTCTTGAGAGACCATACTTTTATGGCATAAAGGATGGTATTTCAAGACAGGTTCTACTGTTCTGTTAAAATCTATCCACTTGTTGCTCTTTATAAGCAATTTACTAAAGGTAAAAACTTATCCACGAACTCCATATATGTAGCAGATGCATCCATAGTGTGTTTTGCTTTTCTCTGCAGACTAACTACTGGTTAATGATGTGAATTTATGGAGAAATAAATATTGTTTGATTGTCCTCAGAGGTTTGAATGTTATCAGACTGAAAACTGGATCCAACATAATGAGAGACAGACAGAGAGAAAAATGAGAGAAAGAGTTTTACCTCAAGCAGTCATATTTTTTTAAAATAAAACTTAAGTTTTATTGCATTTTCTGATGTAATTTTCTAATGATTTAAAAGGTGTCCCACATAAGAAAAAGGTGTCCTAAAACATACAATACACAAAAAATTTCTTTACAAAACAGTTGATGATCTCCAACAATTATGGTGTTCCAATAAATATGGCAAATAAGGTATGCAATTGATGATCACGATGATGATGATGACTGTTACATATCCACAATAATAACAATAATAATAATAATAACAATAATTATATTAGCTTGGATTTATTTTTTTTAAGTAATAACATGTCATTATCACCAGCCACTATGAACTTTTAGTATCATTCTGTGACTCGGTTACTTGAGATGTGAATATGAATAAAATGAAGCCGGTTTTAGGACGGTAAGTCACACATTTTTTTTTTTTAAGGCCCATACTTTATGACTCCTCTGATTAAATCAAATAGTTATATCCATTTGAATATCATACTAAAACCTACAGCTTCTGCCAAACTTGGAGAAATTGAAATCTGTCCAAAAGAAAGACTACAAGTCTAAAATCATGGACCTAAAAGATTCTATTATTCGTAGATACATCTGCTCTTTGGATAATGCAAACTGTTACTGGTTAAAGAACTCCTCAAAATATTCTACCATTGCCTGTGTTTATTTTTAACATACAAAAAATTGAAAGTGCAGTATTTGAGTCCGAATGAAAAAAAATTTTTTTCTTCTTTCTCTCCTATTTCTATTAAAAAATGTGATACATTGAATCTCAAATGGGTAATGATTTAATCCTGAATTTATGACACTCATTTAATAATATCCAGGAAGCCATGGCAAGTAAAAGTTGGATATTATCCAACTTCTTTCATACATTTAATAGTTAATTAACACCCATTTGAGATCCTATATTTACCTACTCACTTCAAATAATTTTTGCCTAAATGTAATATATGTGCAAGAAATTTAATTAAGTCACAGACACGAGAACCTACAGTAATCAGATATTGGAACCTGACCCAACCAGATTGACATGATTTGCCTTCAAAGTTTTGAGAGGCAGACCCAATCAGTATTTATTATTATTATTATTATTATTATTATTATTATTATTATTATTATTATTATTATTATTATTATTAAATATTATGGACACAAGCTTACCGCTGTTGCTGGACTTCTGCTCGCTTCCATCATGAAAACTTGTTGCAGCTCATCTTGTGTACCAAACTGATATGCCTGTGTGGGAAATGTAACAAAATCATGACCATTACTTTTGTTAATTAACTTAATTCTAGTTCAATTTCAATTTAGTTATTTAAGATACTAGAAGAAGAAACAAATGGCTTATTCTATCCAGGTTATTTTCAAATTTTATTGTTAAAGCAAAAAAACATACAATGTTCACTCTTTTGATAACATACGTTATCAGATTTTCCCACAGCAGATTTTGACTTACATCATTAAGCTCTAGACCCTCCTTCATAACTCTATCAATTTTGTAGTTTTCTATTCTTCTTTGAAATGTCCACATTCCTTTGCTTTGATGTGATTATGTTGATCATTAAACAACTGCATTATTCCATCCATGATCATAATATCAGGTGCATAATGCGTAATATTATGTTCATTTCCAGCGTCTTCTTATTTTTGAGACATTCAAAATTTCTTATTGTACAATTTATTCCACAAGTTTCGCTGTCTCTTTAGAATTGTTTTCTTCACCAAATTAATTTCACCTACTAATTTATGCTGGCTTGTATCACAAGAAAGAATCATGTTCTCTACAATCTTGCATTTAGCACCAAAAAAATTATGTAAAACTGACACTGAAATAGCACACATATGATCACCAACTGAACACAAAAGTATATCTCTGTACAAAACACTGAATAAATGAGTTATGATGATTAACACGTTTGCATTCCTTACACAAACAAAATACATCCTAAATGTGTAAACAAATCCTAAAATCCTGGTGCTTTATTTCTAAATACAGCATATACTCTATCATGCAAGTGTTCCAAACACTGAGTAATAATTTTAATATTGATTAAAACTGTAACGAGTAATGTTTATTAATCATGTGTCAAAGCAAGCACAATTATATTGAAGTTCAATCAATTAGCATATGTCTTCATTGAGTAATAATTTTTAATATGGATTAAAACTGTAACGAGTAATGTTTATTAATCATGTGTCAAAGCAAGCACAATTATATTGAAGTTCAATCAATTAGCATATGTCTTCATTGAGTAATAATTTTTAATATGGATTAAAACTGTAACGAGTAATGTTTATTAATCATGTGTCAAAGCAAGCACAATTATATTGAAGTTCAATCAATTAGCATATGTCTTCATTGAGTAATAATTTTTAATATGAATTAAAACTGTAACGAGTAATGTTTATTAATCATGTGTCAAAGCAAGCACAATTATATTGAAGTTCAATCAATTAGCATATGTCTTCATTGAGTAATAATTTTTAATATGGATTAAAACTGTAACGAGTAATGTTTATTAATCATGTGTCAAAGCAAGCACAATTATATTGAAGTTCAATCAATTAGCATATGTCTTCATTGAGTAATAATTTTTAATATGGATTAAAACTGTAACGAGTAATGTTTATTAATCATGTGTCAAAGCAAGCACAATTATATTGAAGTTCAATCAATTAGCATATGTCTTCATTGAGTAATAATTTTTAATATGGATTAAAACTGTAACGAGTAATGTTTATTAATCATGTGTCAAAGCAAGCACAATTATATTGAAGTTCAATCAATTAGCATATGTCTTCATTGAGTAATAATTTTTAATATGGATTAAAACTGTAACGAGTAATGTTTATTAATCATGTGTCAAAGCAAGCACAATTATATTGAAGTTCAATCAATTAGCATATGTCTTCATTGAGTAATAATTTTTAATATGGATTAAAACTGTAACGAGTAATGTTTATTAATCATGTGTCAAAGCAAGCACAATTATATTGAAGTTCAATCAATTAGCATATGTCTTCATTGAGTAATAATTTTTAATATGGATTAAAACTGTAACGAGTAATGTTTATTAATCATGTGTCAAAGCAAGCACAATTATATTGAAGTTCAATCAATTAGCATATGTCTTCATTGAGTAATAATTTTTAATATGGATTAAAACTGTAACGAGTAATGTTTATTAATCATGTGTCAAAGCAAGCACAATTATATTGAAGTTCAATCAATTAGCATATGTCTTCATTGAGTAATAATTTTTAATATGAATTAAAACTGTAACGAGTAATGTTTATTAATCATGTGTCAAAGCAAGCACAATTATATTGAAGTTCAATCAATTAGCATATGTCTTCATTGAGTAATAATTTTTAATATGGATTAAAACTGTAACGAGTAATGTTTATTAATCATGTGTCAAAGCAAGCACAATTATATTGAAGTTCAATCAATTAGCATATGTCTTCATTGAGTAATAATTTTTAATATGGATTAAAACTGTAACGAGTAATGTTTATTAATCATGTGTCAAAGCAAGCACAATTATATTGAAGTTCAATCAATTAGCATATGTCTTCATTGAGTAATAATTTTTAATATGGATTAAAACTGTAACGAGTAATGTTTATTAATCATGTGTCAAAGCAAGCACAATTATATTGAAGTTCAATCAATTAGCATATGTCTTCATTGAGTAATAATTTTTAATATGGATTAAAACTGTAACGAGTAATGTTTATTAATCATGTGTCAAAGCAAGCACAATTATATTGAAGTTCAATCAATTAGCATATGTCTTCATTGAGTAATAATTTTTAATATGGATTAAAACTGTAACGAGTAATGTTTATTAATCATGTGTCAAAGCAAGCACAATTATATTGAAGTTCAATCAATTAGCATATGTCTTCATTGAGTAATAATTTTTAATATGGATTAAAACTGTAACGAGTAATGTTTATTAATCATGTGTCAAAGCAAGCACAATTATATTGAAGTTCAATCAATTAGCATATGTCTTCATTGAGTAATAATTTTTAATATGGATTAAAACTGTAACGAGTAATGTTTATTAATCATGTGTCAAAGCAAGCACAATTATATTGAAGTTCAATCAATTAGCATATGTCTTCATTGAGTAATAATTTTTAATATGGATTAAAACTGTAACGAGTAATGTTTATTAATCATGTGTCAAAGCAAGCACAATTATATTGAAGTTCAATCAATTAGCATATGTCTTCATTGAGTAATAATTTTTAATATGGATTAAAACTGTAACGAGTAATGTTTATTAATCATGTGTCAAAGCATGCACAATTATATTGAAGATTAATCGATTAGCATGTCTTCATCTCATTGTCAGCTAAGATCCAGCTTTTGTGGCTTCAGCTAAATTCATTTAAATTACTTGAACCTCAACACCTCAACAGCTGGCATTATACATGATAGATGATCAGTTTGAAGAAAGGTCACATGAAAGAGAATCTTACCAAGAAAAAAACTCTTACATACTGAAAAAGTGCTGTTTGAATTTTCATGCATCATAAAGTAAAAGTATCCATAACTTTTATATGAATTTCCAGAATATTTCAAAGACAGCAGCCTACATTGACACTGTTACAAAGGTTAGGGTCTTATTTGCTTTAATCATAATATATTTACTCAAATGCCTTTCTCACTGCTTTAAGTATTCCACAAACAAGTTGGGATTCAAAACCTTTTTTCTCCAAGTTGGTTGAAGAGCAGTGGCATCTGAGGAATGCAGAAGTCTGATGAACTAAATATTCTTTAATGCAATGAATATGGCAATTTATATGCAATTTTCTTTATTACAATGAATATGGCAATTTATATGCAATTTTCTTTAATGCAATGAATATGGCAATTTATATGCAATTTTCTTTAATGCAATGAATATGGCAATTTATATGCAATTTTCTTTAATGCAATGAATAAGGCAATTTATATGCAATTTTCTTTATGCAATGAATATGGCAGTTTATATGCAATTTTCTTTATTACAATGAATATGGCAATTTATATGCAATTTTCTTTAATGCAATGAATATGGCAGTTTATATGCAATTTTCTTTAATGCAATGAATATGGCAATTTATATGCAATTTTCTTTATGCAATGAATATGGCAGTTTATATGCAATTTTCTTTATTACAATGAATATGGCAATTTATATGCAATTTTCTTTAATGCAATGAATATGGCAATTTATATGCAATTTTCTTTATGCAATGAATATGGCAATTTATATGTAATTTTCTTTAATGCAATGAATATGGCAATTTATATGCAATTTTCTTTATTACAATGAATATGGCAGTTTATATGCAATTTTCTTTATGCAATGAATATGGCAATTTATATGTAATTTTCTTTAATGCAATGAATATGGCAATTTATATGCAATTTTCTTTAATGCAATGAATATGGCAATTTATATGCAATTTTCTTTAATGCAATGAATATGGCAATTTATATGCAATTTTCTTTATTACAATGAATATGGCAATTTATATGCAATTTTCTTTATTACAATGAATATGGCAGTTTATATGCAATTTTCTTTATGCAATGAATATGGCAATTTATATGCAATTTTCTTTATGCAATGAATATGGCAATTTATATGCAATTTTCTTTAATGCAATGAATATGGCAATTTATATGCAATTTTCTTTATGCAATGAATATGGCAATTTATATGCAATTTTCTTTAATGCAATGAATATGGCAATTTATATGCAATTTTCTTTAATGCAATGAATATGGCAATTTATATGCAATTTTCTTTAATGCAATGAATATGGCAATTTATATGCAATTTTCTTTATGCAATGAATATGGCAATTTATATGCAATTTTCTTTAATGCAATGAATATGGCAATTTATATGTAATTTTCTTTATTACAATGAATATGGCAATTTATATGCAATTTTCTTTATTACAATGAATATGGCAATTTATATGCAATTTTCTTTATGCAATGAATATGGCAATTTATATGCAATTTTCTTTAATGCAATGAATATGGCAATTTATATGCAATTTTCTTTATGCAATGAATATGGCAATTTATATGTAATTTTCTTTATTACAATGAATATGGCAGTTTATATGCAATTTTCTTTAATGCAATGAATATGGCAATTTATATGCAATTTTCTTTAATGCAATGAATATGGCAATTTATATGCAATTTTCTTTAATGCAATGAATATGGCAATTTATATGCAATTTTCTTTATTACAATGAATATGGCAATTTATATGCAATTTTCTTTATTACAATGAATATGGCAATTTATATGCAATTTTCTTTAATGCAATGAATATGGCAGTTTATATGCAATTTTCTTTAATGCAATGAATATGGCAATTTATATGCAATTTTCATTATGCAATGAATATGGCAATTTATATGCAATTTTCTTTATTACAATGAATATGGCAATTTATATGCAATTTTCTTTATTACAATGAATATGGCAGTTTATATGCAATTTTCTTTATTACAATGAATATGGCAATTTATATGCAATTTTCATTATGCAATGAATATGGCAATTTATATGCAATTTTCTTTATTACAATGAATATGGCAATTTATATGCAATTTTCTTTATGCAATGAATATGGCAATTTATATGCAATTTTCTTTAATGCAATGAATATGGCATTTTATATGCAATTTTCTTTAATGCAATGAATATGGCAATTTATATGCAATTTTCTTTATGCAATGAATATGGCAATTTATATGTAATTTTCTTTAATGCAATGAATATGGCAATTTATATGCAATTTTCTTTAATGCAATGAATATGGCAATTTATATGCAATTTTCTTTAATGCAATGAATATGGCAATTTATATGCAATTTTCTTTAATGCAATGAATATGGCAATTTATATGCAATTTTCTTTAATGCAATGAATATGGCAATTTATATGCAATTGTCTTTATGCAATGAATATGGCAATTTATATGCAATTTTCTTTAATGCAATGAATATGGCAATTTATATGCAATTTTCTTTAATGCAATGAATATGGCAATTTATATGCAATTTTCTTTATTACAATGAATATGGCAATTTATATGCAATTTTCTTTAATGCAATGAATATGGCAATTTATATGCAATTTTCTTTAATGCAATGAATATGGCAATTTATATGCAATTTTCTTTATTACAATGAATATGGCAATTTATATGTAATTTTCTTTATTACAATGAATATGGCAATTTATATGCAATTTTCTTTATTACAATGAATATGGCAATTTATATGCAATTTTCTTTAATGCAATGAATATGGCAATTTATATGCAATTTTCTTTATTACATTGAATATGGCAATTTATATGCAATTTTTTTTATGCAATGAATATGGCAATTTATATGTAATTTTCTTTATTACAATGAATATGGCAATTTATATGCAATTTTCTTTAATGCAATGAATATGGCAATTTATATGCAATTTTCTTTAATGCAATGAATATGGCAATTTATATGCAATTTTCTTTAATGCAATGAATATGGCAATTTATATGCAATTTTCTTTATGCAATGAATATGGCAATTTATATGCAATTTTCTTTATTACAATGAATATGGCAATTTATATGCAATTTTCTTTATTACAATGAATATGGCAATTTATATGCAATTTTGTTTAATGCAATGAATATGGCAATTTATATGCAATTTTCCTTATTACAATGAATATGTCTGTTTATATGTAATTTTCTTTAATGCAATGAATATGGCAAATTATATGCAATTTTCTTTATTACAATGAATATGGCTGTTTATATGTAATTTTCTTTAATGCAATGAATATGGCAATTTATATGCAATTTTCTTTATTACAATGAATATGGCTGTTTATATGCAATTTTCTTTAATGCAATGAATATGGCTGTTTATATGCAATTTTCTTTAATGCAATGAATATGGCTGGCTAATCATGCAGTGCAGACAAATTCAGTTCATTAAAAAATATCCACAAGTTCCTGGAGATCATCTTTCTTCAGCTACCATCACTTTTCAATAAAAAAAAATGGCAGACAGATTTTAAAACCTTGCAATGGGACTGTGCATGGATATACTTCAGGTAGGAAAGCAGTATCAGATTTAGTACAACAGAACTATAACTTTTATGATATAACCTAAGCAACAATGTCAATATCATCTGCTATTTATTTAAAAGTTTGGCCTCCAATTCTGAGGTTGACTGACCTCGCAACAAGCAATGCAGCACCGATTGTTCAGGCAGTAAGATGTGGCCCCCCCCTCCCCCATCATGCATATCTGGGATGTGGTCTTGCACTGTAGGACTAGCATGTAGTTGTGTCTGATTCTGATATGAGAGGAATAAAACAATTAATTTCCTCCTCACTTTCAAGGAATACAAGACAAAGTAAAATCTCTCCTTGGCATCAGAAATTGAGAGTCAGACTGAGTGCAAAACAAACCTTGGTTTTAAAACTGAAAGTCTCTAATCCACAAATGAGGATAATGGGAAACACTGGATATGAGGATGTGGTTATACCTCCCTTGCACTTCTGAGAGAAAGAGAGAGTTTACAGTAAATACTGTATATGGTTGTGACTCATTCTGGCATATGAGCAGAATAAAGAAGACAATTCCATTTTAAGTGATTCCAAAGTAATTCTCCTTCATGTGCATGAGTATATCAGGGATCTCAGAAATGCTTAATTAGGCATATTTGGATGCAAATAATTGATTTGGGATGCACAAAATTGCCGACACATGAGTCCTCCATACGCAAGTTTTTTTTGCAAAGTCAAAAGTTTTGTGGCAGAATAAATATGTTTTAATCACTATGAAAACTGCAGCAATGCTTTTTTTTAGTTTGTTGCTGACATCTTTGATCAAAGGTCGCTGGCTTGCTTTTATGAAGTTGCATGTGTCATTGAAGGCGCCACTAAAGGCTCCTTTTGAACAACCAAACAAATACCCTTTTGTTCTTGCTACGGCAACATCAAATAATTGTAGAACATTGAGACAATTTTTTTTAAAAAATTCTGAGTATATATTGTTGCTTCAGAGGTAATCAGTGTTCATTGAAGTTGCAGCAAAACTATTTAGTCTGGTTTTTTTAATTGCAGTTGTCTGGTGGACTGTAGTCATTTCATATTCCCACCCTCAGAGTTGGTCAATTGTAGCTAGTCAGTTGATTGGCTATTTTGATTATATAACAGCATACATTACCAAGACCAGATGTCAGCATAAGCTGATTATGATAAAACATTGCACTGTAAGGATGGTTTGTCAACATAAAACAATGTGTTTAGATAACAATAGATTCCAGTGCATTTTTATATCCAAGCTTGTGGTTTCCTGTCATGTTACCTTTGAATGTCTCCACCCCATACCCAATGCTGTATATACAGTTTTCATGGGCCAAAATTATTGCTAGATGGTATATTTTGTCATTAATAAGGAAAATATAATCGCAATTTGCAACATTGGAGAAGCCCAGAGCAATCACTATTATCAATTTCATTTCTGACACTAGCTGTATAAATATTGCAAACCTTATATCAAGAGACCAGACAAAATGCTGTTTGCAAGTTTAGACAAGTATTTTGGAGTTAAATGTCTTTTTGGGGTTTTTTTGTAAAGTGCTGTTGTTTGGTCAACTGTAGTCATTACATGTTTCCACCCTGAGAGGTGGTTAATTATAGCTAGTCAGTTGCATGGCTACTTTGATTATATTACAGCATATGGTATCAAGGTTAGGTATCAGCATAGGCGAAAATATCAATTAACTGTTAGGGTGGTTTTTCACTATGAAATAAGGATTTGTTTATGTAATAATTGATTCCAATGCATTTTTATATCAAAGTTTGAGGCTTCCTGTCATGGTGCCTTTTCTCCACTCCAAACTCTAGACTGGATATACCATTTTTTATCAGCCAAAAATGTTGAAGCCAAAGATATGGCCTGATGGTATATTTTATTGCCAATATGTAAAAAAATTGCAATTTGTGATGTTTGCAAAGCCCAGCACTATCACTGTTATTGATTTCATTTATGGTTATTGCCATATAAATATTACCTGTGAACTCGAAATCAAGAGACTTGGACAAAATGCTGTTTGCAAATTTAGAAGAGTTTTGTTGCTAAATGGAAAAATGATGAAGATTTCAATGAGATTCAGAACTGTGCTAAAGTTGCTATAACTGATAGTTTGGATGCAACCATAGCCAAGTGTAAGAAATTACGTGATTTCTGGCTTAGTGTTGACTGCAACTTTTGCTGGTGGGACTGCAACTTTTGCTGGTGGGACCTATTTTTACCAAATTAGGAATCCTGGACTCCTAATTTCAAAATCCTAGCAAGACCTCTGTATATATAAATATGTACTTTTCCCGAGTATAGCATATGAAAAATGATGGAATAAAACAATTAATTCCCTCTTCACTTTACAGTTGTTATTTGGCAATCTTTCCTTGTGTGTGTTTGTGAGAGTAAGAAAAAGACTCTGGTTCTACGTGCTTATAGCTTTCAAATGAAAGAGTGGCTTATAGAATACAGTAAAAAATACATGGTTTTGCCCGATTGTATTCTTATGGGAGAGGCGATGGGTATAAAGATATCAAATAATTACATGTTCAGTTGTTACTAGATAGTTCTCGCTCGTGCGTGTGTGTGTTGCGAGAGAGGGGGTGGGAGTGGGGTGTGGTTGTGCGTAATTACAGCTGATAAAGACAGCATACAGTAAATGTAGCCATACCTGCCATGCATTGCACTCAAATACGTTGTTCTGAAAGTAGCCACCATAGCTGCCATAGTGTTGACTCGGGCCTTGTTGGTAACCGTAATGTGTGTATTGCCCTCCCATTCCCATGCCCATGCCCATTGCTGCCTGCTGCTGCATGTTGTATGGATTTAACATTTTGGAAATGTTGGTACTTTAACGGACCTTGAGATGAATAAACGCAATGTTTGAAAAAAGTAGTTTTAGACCAATCGTATCTACTCTTCCGGTATTATTATTTACAACATGACGTCAAATCTGTTAGTTACTAACGTAGTTACTTAGCTGGAGTTATTTGTAGTCTCGTTCAATCAGACGCTCGCATGCCAGCAAAAGATCTCCGCGGTGACTACGGTCGCAATATCCGGGTGCGTAGAATCATGAGAGACCGTTTTGGTGGCGCTCACCAATTATTATTTACGCTCACCAATTATTATTTACTTTTGAGAGAGTGATGTATGTAAGGTAAAGTTGTTTGCATTTTAAACATGCACAGTGGAGAGAATGTTGACATACCTATATGCTACTTTCATGTAATCTGCATGAAATTTCTTTGGATATTGTACTTTTGGAAATTTTAAATGATCTTTGGATACAGTTAACTAAAATGACTGCTCCCTTGTGCTCCAAAAATCAACCTAAATTTGTCTAAAGTGCAATATTCTTGGCAGCTATTAAAATATGGAAAATGAATTTTGCCAAACTAGATAATACCAGCTTCTAAAAGTGCAATGACTGAATTACCAAATACATAAAATGTAAAAAAAAAATGTTATCGGCTTTTTTTTTTTTTTTTTTTTTTCAATTTATCTCGAGAAGTGAAAATGTGCAAGTAGAGTTAGCACTTTTTTTTGAAAGATACACGTCTGGAGTAAGGCCAAGCTGTATACTCTAACCCATATTACACCCATCAATCATACATCAAAAAAAAGGGAATTAAAGGTTCTTTGAACAATACCTAAGATATACAAATTCTCTTTTAAATAATCAGTATAACTAGTGAGGAAGCCCGGGAAAACTCTTTTTCTTTAAAATTCTCCCTATGCTAAATACAAAACTGTACTAAAGGACTAATGGAATCAGGACATGTAGTCCCAGTCTATTTTTAGATCATTTTATAAATATTTTTTTTTTCTGTCTCGATTTGGTTATCATACAAGAGTTAGATTTTGGCATTCTTGGTAAGGATTTAAAGGATATTGTTTATTCTTTAGAATGTGAGGTTGTCTGTGTGTATTTCGGCGACAGTGCAGTGAGTAATTAGGCCATATTAATGATTTGGAAGTGAAATCTGTGTTCTGTGGCATGGTATTTTGTTTACAATTCAGCCTCTCAAAAAAAAATGCAGGTCTACTCTTGACGAGAACTTCACCGTAAAGTCATTTTTGAAGGTATTTTAGATTAACATATGATTCGGACTGATTATCACACAGTTGGAAAGTTCAGAGAAACAAATGTAAAGACTATATAGTAAAATTAATTGTGTTCCATGGCCTAAAATCACAATCATTTCAGGCGGCACTCTATAATTTCGTATTTTGCAGATTAGATTTTTAAAGAAAAAGAATTTCCCCAGATGTCCTCACTGATTATACTGACTACTTAGAAACGGCATTGCATATCTTAGGTATTGTTTAAAAAAATAATAATTCCCTTTATTTTAGTGTGTGATTGATTTGTGTAATATAGGTTTAGTGATACAGCTTGTCCTTAGTCCAGATGTGCAAATAAGAACAGATAACACTTTTTAACATTTTATATTTTTGGTAATTCATCCATTGCTTTTTCAGAAGCTGATTTTATGTAGATGGGCAAAGTTGATTCTATCTGTTTTGATAGTTGCTAAAAATACTGTACTTTAAACTAATTCAGCCCGATTTTTTTTTCTGCACAAAGAAGCAGTCATTTTAGCAGTGTGCTTGGATCATGTACAATTTCCATAAGTACAATATCCAAAGACATGTCAGCCACATTTCATCAAAGTTAACAGAAGTGTATGCCAAAATTCTCTCCACTGCGCATGCTTTAAATTCAGACAATTTCAACTTACATATGTCACACTCCCAAAAGTACATAATAACTGGTGTGTGCCATTTCAGTGCATAGAAACAACGACTCGCCGGAAAATAGATACGCCAAAATGCACATGAAGTATATTGTATGCCACAGTGTATCAATATTTATGTATTTATTATTCAAAACTTACATGATATAGTTCTAATATAAACAGCAAATGGATTAAGAACTGTATTGAATAGAACTTTAAGAAATGAATCGGGAAATTAATATTATCCTTTGTTGTAACAATCTCTTAAATGAAAGTTCAAAATTTTGCATGTATGAAATATTCTAAACACAATCAAAATGCAGCCAACATATTTTGATAATGATATAGTTGTATTTTTAGTTGGAACTAATGTCCTTTTTCTTTGAAGATAGTGTCCTATGTATTTGAAAGTTATTTGATGTTGTGTTTAATGTGTTAGTTGTAGTGCTATATATATTTACATTGATTGAGGGTTATGAATGGAGTTTTTGCATATCTGACTTTTGTTATTATTGTAAGTAGTAAAGATCTTTTATAGCATTTGAATTTATGGTCTAGCCTAGTTTACGAGTTTTCCATTAGAATTTCAGAATATTCTATTGCATCTTATATCAACTTTAATTTTTCTATAGTGGGGAATTGATGAATAAATAATTTATTCCTACTTTAAGATCAGTCTGTGGAATCATTTGCAGTTGTATTCAGATATAATTTGAGATGAATCTAAATTTTTCACTGGAATTACAAACAGATCGTTGACTTCTGGAACAACATATTATTTTTGGAAATAATGTGAACTCATTCAAAGACTTTCTGGATTGCATTAGTGTGGTACATAAGGACATTTAAGACTATTGGTACACCAGAATATTCAAGACAACTGTCATTCATACGGAATATTCCATTTTTGGCCTTATGACATTAGACCTTTTCGGAATTTAGTGGACACTACTGCAAATTGTTCATAAAATTGTCACTTTGTAACTTAGAGTAATAAATTCTTTATTTGCTTTTACTGAACGTGTTGATTCCACTTCTTTTTTATATAGTTTAAGAGCTAGAGTCGTAGCATTAGTAATGCATGATTCCTATGAAAATGTGGTCACGTGACTGGCATTGGTCCCATTGTTTTGTATCTTGTTTCACGTTAAAAATTGGAATAGTTTTCTGTTATTAAAAATTCAAAGATACAAAGACATGATTTCTGATACTGAATAAGATACTTTTTATCTGAATAAAGTATATTGGATTATTTTAGGTGTTGCGGAGTGTTATTTTTGCAACACGCGTCCCTTGAGCTATTTGAGTAACAAACGACTGTCATAAATCCGAATCTCCTGTGGTATGCACATCTATGCATACATGTATGTAAGTATGTATGTATGTATGTATGTATGTATGTATGTATGTATGTATGTATGTATGTATGTATGTATGTATGTATGTATGTATGTATGTATGTATGTATGTATGTATGTATGTATGTATGTATGTGTGTATGTGTGTGTATGCATGTATGTATATTTGTGTGTGTATATATATATATATATATATATATATATATATATATATATATATATATATATATATATATATATATATATATATATATATATATATATATATATATATATATCAAATGGATGATCATTTCCGTTACAATCAAAATAATCATAAGCATGTGCTGAAACAGCGTAAGTTTTATGGAAGTACATCATCACTACATAAAAGTATTTTTATGCCATAATGTCTATAGCTTAATATTTAGTGTATTTAATGCCGAAATTTTATTAATTATATATATATATATATATATATATATATATATATATATATATATATATATATATATATATATATATATATGCTGCAGATATAAAAGTATATTTTCAAATATTATTGCTTTAAATTAATTTCTAATTGCAGAACGATAACACTCCCTATTGTTTTAGGATTCTAATTTAATTTTAGATTTTAGTTACTACTACAATTCTTTTAGCGTTTATTCTGGAATTATTTTTTATCAAATTAACAATTCCACTACTTAACGAACGTTTAATATACTTATAGCTAATACTGTATTTTTTACTGAAATGCAGAACTTCAATTTCTGTCATTTTCTAAAATGCATAATTTCTTTACTTCTTTATTTCATCAATATGTATTTGTGGGGTTTTTATTTTTAACGTAACTTTAAAAAATTTAATCATATCGCTACAATGTGTTCTAACTTCAGCCTCTTAATGCGCCAAGCCAGGCTGCTGCTAGGATCATATTTTTAAGTTTCTGGTATGACTCGCATCGAGAAATATTTATATATTCAACACTTATTTCCTGTCCTTTGAGATTTGTTTGCAACTCCAGTTGTATCAACGTAAAAAGTTCGCATTGACTTCAGGATACATTGCAGCTATACAACTTCGTTTGGGTGATCATTGGTGACATTTTCTTATTAATTTGTGCGTGATAATTCAATGAAGCTTTCATCTCCTTACATACCACGCTTTTGCTAATATTAATTGTTAGTTCATTGAATGAGTCTATTTGCTCTTCACGTGCTGTTATAATTGGATGATAATAAATCTCTCCTTGTATAACACATATTCAATTATATAAATATACGTGCAATGATTGATTGAATATATTTATCTCCAAATATCACAATTTCGTAAACTGAAACTCACAGTCGGGTGTACTTGGTTTTGGTTCATCGGGCAAACATAATTTTTCCTCTAAATACTGCACCAACCAAACTTCGTGCTGTAGCTAGCTGGACGCCGTTCAAGCGACATAACTCTTTCTTTATTAGCAACGTACATGGGACAATTTGCCTCCCCTGTAAACTATAGTCGTGCTAATGTCGTTCTCATTGTCCTCAAGAATTTCAAGTAATAAAGTTCTCTTAAATTCAAGGCTGTATATTGTATGAATCGAGAAAATCAATGGAATCCAACTCCACACATTCGTTAAAGAATGATAAATTTAGTAGGGTTTAAGCCACACAGATATAGAATGTTGGTGCTATTTTCTCCGCACGTTAGTGACTACAAGCAAAGATACCAATTAACCGTGCAAAAAAAAAAATAGTAGAATGTCAGACCTGAAGTAAAAGTTCACAGCCCCACCACTGTGAAGTATTTTCGTGAATCTAGGTAATTGCTGGTAATTCTATTTAATGCTGTATTTTCTATTTTAATTTTGCATCTTGAATAAAAATGTATAATTATAATACGCACAACCAAGTTGTGAAAATGTCAAAATTATTATCTACTTAATATCATAAGGTGTTTTATATATAAACTGTAACAGTAGTGTCGATGGTTGTTGTATTAATGACAAAGTACAAACCGACATGAAACATGATTTCCCATACAGTCACATTATCCTGACACCAGGCCGACCAGTCCATAAACTAACCTCTTAATGTTGAGCGCCAAGTGAGCCCGCTGTTATTACCATTTTTGTAAGTCTTTGGTATGACTCGGCCGGGCATCGAACCCACGACCTTTCGCATCTGAAGCGGGCGCTCTGACCACTAGGCCACCGGAGAGATATGTGGGAAGAAAAACACGTCTGTCAGAGTAGAAGAGTTAATAATACAAATCCTCTCTGGAGTATGTCCGTTTCTGAGTAAAAATGCGATGAAATTTTACATTTTCCACAGTTATAGTTCGACTTTTAGAAGCAGAAGGCATACACATGAAAGACATGGAATTGTAAAGTTACCTCCCTTTTTGGTAAATAGTAAAAAGTGTGGTGTGATAGGTTCAACGAGATCGTAAGGGATGAACAAATAACGATAGACTATATGAATTATTTCCATGATTACATGGAATGGCTGGTTAATATATATTTTGTTCATCTGCCAAGATCAGCACAGTCAAATTATTTAGCTGTTATTTCAGAACTTAACAGTAGATTTAGACATTTAGAATCGTAGAAACAAGGAAAACATGACGTCGAAGAAGTTAGAAAGTAATTGAGACAGTAAAAGAATATGCATCGGAGTTCAGAAGTTAAGATGACATATGCAAATTGCAACGTTGAAACTCGATAGGAGGACCTTTTACGCAGAGTTTTGGATGATCTCCATGTTGATTAAAAACTTTATAGCCAAATTAGAAAACTACGATAAAATGTAAGTGAAAGATATATATATATATATATATATATATATATATATATATATATATATATATATATATATATATATATATATATATATATATATATATATATATATAGTAATCGGTAGACCTAAGCATGTTGATTGTTAGAACTTGGAAAGAAAATTACAGATTTCATAGAATCAAATTGAAAAGTTAGAGATCCAGAGACATACAGAAGAACAATTTTGCGACAACGAATTCCCAGAAATTATGGTGTTTCCACTGAGGAAAAAAATATTGAAGGAATCAACCTAAATTTCACCAGAGAGGTAGGCGTAACACGTACTATCACCATCAAAGAATCTCAAAACGGACAGCTTCTTTAAAGCACCCCAGGGTGCGCAAATCAGTAAATTTAGCAGGCGCTTGGGTAAAATCCGTTCAGAGAAGACTGAAAAGGAATGTTTTCAATTCATCTAGTCTCTCTCAAGGTGAAAAAATAAAGCATAGCTGCAGAAATTGATGATGAATAATTATTAGGAACTGGCGTCTTGCAGCAATAAAACAGTGAACCTGCAGATATATTTCGCATCGAATGATTGTTATGATTGCAGGGAGTAAAAATACTATACATTAAAGTAGGCCTTTGGAGAAAAAATGCTAACAGTTGGAGCAGCAGACCGAGAAATTGTGAAGAAATTATTATTAAGTACAAGCGCCATAGATCAGATTCCTATGAAGTGTTTATTAAGCTTAACATAATTTTAAACAAGAATATCTACCTGCCATATATCAACAATGGGTGTGTGGCAGAAGGTGCGACTTCTTAATTCGTGTTCAACTAAACTTTCAATTAAACAAATTGCAGTGGATGGAACAGCAGAAAAAATTCAAAGTATGGAATACCTAGTTGACCCAATGTCAAGAACTTATAGTGCAATCAGAAATATAGAATATGGTTAACAATTTAATTTAACAAGTAGATCTGAAATATGTCAGGAACAGAAAATATTACATAAATCTGAAGTGCCGAATCATTTGAAGCAGCTATTGAAGAGTATAAGTGATCAACGAATATAGCAATAAAGGATAATACTTGTGAAAATGCTGACAATCTAAGAGGACAATTTTCCAAAGATGAAACAGACTCAGGACAGGCCCGCCCTTGATAATGGGAATGCAGGACACATTAATAATCCCCTCGACGTGTTCCACTGGTCTTTGCTACAGACTCGGGACAGGCCCGCCCTTGATAATGGGAATGCAGGACCCATTAACACTCCCCTCGACGTGTGCCACTGGCCTTTGCTACAGACTCGGGACAGGCACGCCCTTGATAATGGGAATGCATGACCCATTAACAATCCCCTCGACGTGTGCCACTGGTCTTTGCTACAGACGAGCAACAAATCTTGAAGTAAACGGAAGAACAAAACAATCAACTTCACCATCAGGTTTTTCACTTGTGCTAATTAGAATGGGAACATTAGGTATTTTGAGGATTACACCGCTGCCAATTCAATATTGTCTTGATGCCTAGGCGTGTGCAGGTTTATTTTCAACTTTTTATCTCTTCCCTTCACCATTACATACCAGTGAAGAAGGAAGACATACCAAAAGTAGCTTTTGTTATAAAATATGACCTGCATGATTTCATTGAAATACCAACGGAGGCGACTAACTGAGGGGCCACGCTTCATAGAACTAAGTAAATTCATGGATTACAGTGGTATAAATGTCTCGTCTATTTAAATGATATTATAGTGTTAATTTGGACCATTGAGTTAAAATGGTATTAAATCGACTGTAGACCGCAGGGTTGAAACTGAAACCTTACAATGAAAATTGTTTGGAGACGAGGTTACTTCTCGGGCACGTAATTTCAGGAGAGGGATAATAACCGAACCCAGACAATATTGCAAGAAATCTTAAAATTTCCAGTACCCACAAATTTTGCAGAAGTGAGATAGCTACTTTACGAGAGAAGTTATTACAGAAGATTTAATTATAGGTTTGCAGACTTAATTAAGCCACTAACAGAGTTAACAAAGAGGGGCAAAGAGTAAGAGGAACTGAGATAACGGGAGATCCGCTGCCAGAAGGAGAATTTAGATTAGACATAGAAGCATTGGAGACATCTTTAGCCAAATGAAATGAGAGAGAGAGAGAGAGAGAGAGAGAGAGAGAGAGAGAGAGAGAGAGAGAGAGAGAGAGAGAGAGAGAGAGAGAGAGAGAGAGAGAGAGAGAGAGAGAGAGAGAGAGAGAGAGAGAGAGAGAGAGAGAGAGTCAAACACTCAAAAAAGCTGGTAGAAATAACTGCGTGATAAATAAAGAATTGTTAGTCGTGACATGTTTTGTATTACTGACACCATTTCCTTGGAAGAAAGTTTAGAGTGCGTTCTGATCAACAAGCACTAGTAAGGGTGTTTAGTTTCAGGAATTTAAAAGGGAGAATAGCAAGATGGTTGGAAATTTTGTCAGCATACGACTTCAGTAGTATTATATGGGGATTAACTATTGACTTCACTGTGGAATACAGGGCAGGAAGGACAAAAGGAAATGCAGATGTCAAGGTTAAGCCTTTGTGATTACAAATGTATGGAAGTGGACGTGATGCAGCCTTTAAAGTGATGCCAAAGTATACAGTAGTGAAGAAGAGAAACGGAAATGTTCAACTCAGTGAGGTGGGGAAAGCATTTGTCAGACGACAGATGTAAAGAGAATAGAGTTTATAATCGATCTAGTGAGATCGTTTCCAAAGACTGGAGTCCGTGAATGTTTCCAAAGACTGTAATCCATGAAAAGGGTTCCCCAGGTGGCTAGAATAGATGACATCAGGTCTGGATAAGCCAGGAGAAGTAACTCAGATTAGGGTTCCTAGGGGTAAGAATAGGTAGAAAGCTTGAGGTAGCTCGGAGGGTTGGACCAAATCCCGGGCTACGATAAAATCTGGAAGAGATGTAAATGACTAGAACAGTCAAAGAATTTTTGTTAGCAGCTTAAAGGAAGGAGAATGGATGTGTGGAAGCTGAAGGTTAAAGGTGGTTTTATGGACAGTTTTAATTAGGATCACTTTGAAATAGCGGCCTATGGAGGGCAACTAGTTTGTACATGAAGAGTTGTGGTAGAGGGTGTTTGAGGACAGTTGTGATGCTTTGCAGATACTGTTTGGGTTAGTTATGAAAGGGTACAAGACACGTTTATGCAGTATCCGGAGCTTCAGAATACTGCAGTTGACATAAATAGTAATAATTTTGTAGTAAGAAATAGTGTTCATTGAACAGCAAACAATGCACATGTTCCTGATGAAAATAGGTGCTGTAAACAAATTCAGGATAGTATGGAAATGAAAAACAATGAAGTTCATTGTCTACTTCGAGGAGGTTTGCGACAATTACGAGTGTGACCAAAAATTAGAAAATACATGATTTGCGCAATGAAGATGATAGTGAGAGACTGGACTAAGACGTCTGTTGATGAGAACGATGTTCCAAGAACAGATATGATAGGGAGATACACATAAAACAATTTGAAGAAACTACAAGAAGCAAACAAAGATAAAAAAAACAATTTGCACTTGTTTACGGAATGGAGAGAGAGAGACCATCCAACAATTAAATATGATATAGAGCCCAGCAGCAAGACATTACTTGTTCTTACGGAATTCTTTACAGTATTATCATTGGTTTCTGTACAGGCAATAACAGGAACCGAACAGGTACCTTTTTACAGCTGATTTTACCCAGACATGTAAGAATAGAAGTCTTGATAGTGATGTATATCTGTATAATGAGTGTTTACTTGGGGATAAGAAAACCAATGAGAAAAAACATCGTGAATTTAACTGTGGAAATGAAGCAATACATTAATAACTGGTTAATAAAATGTTTAATGAAATGTGATGTGTACTCCCTAACAAAGTCCACGCATTAAACTTCACGTAGCCCATTAGGAGATACGCGACTTGGCGGGACACTTGACAAACTAGCGGTGGACGTTATTACAATTCTATTGTCTTAAAATAAGTAACGGAAAAGAGTGAAAACAACAAGTTGTGTAAAATTAAACAAATTCTTTATTTCCCTAGATTATAAAGTGAAAAAGTACAGAGATCAAACTTGCGGAATTGAGAACTAAATCCAATATAATCCTATAGTTATTAACAAAAGTCACAAATAATAAAGTTCTGAATAATCTTCAGTGGCATTTTAAATAATTGCAAACGTGTCTGCAGAGCCGGGAGTCTCTACTGTACTAATGGCCAACGACCTGAGTTGTATTTATGTGCTAACAGTCTCTTGCTGAATCATTGTAATATAATCCAAAGTTTCCTTGTTTGAATTCACTACATTTCCTAGTTAAGGTCTCTTGTCAAAAAATATCACTGCTCCTCTTGTGCCTATAAAGGGTCGCGACATTTAAAGATGAACATGGCTCACTGAGCATGCACGGAATAGGTCCAGTATAGCTACACCAGTACTGAAGGCGATATGAATTACCAAATTGCGGTGCAGCAAAGCTTTTTGGATAGGATTCCAATAAGGAGTTTTCCCTTTTTATTGATTTTACCAAATATATCAGTTCAGTTGTAAATAATTATCCTTTTTACTTAGATTTCTAGCATGAAGATAAGTTAGGGTTTACTAACAATTTTCCACAAGGCTTCCAACTTTCAGCGGTTTTCTAGCTGAATTCCAGCTATATGGTATTTAAAACCCGGAGAAATATGAAACAGGCGCAAGCAAGAAAGTGCACAAGCAACGAGACTACAGAACGTCTGAACCCATATTCCTTTGGTATGTACAGCAACATGTAACTACAGGTTTAAGAGTTAATATAGCAAGACATGAGCATTTAATTTAATTCTATATTTCAGTTATGTGATTTATCTGGCGTTTATTTAAAAAAAAATATTTAACGACTTTTGCAATGTATATTGCAATATTGGAATTTTAGCACTTAAATGGACAACTTCAATATCTCGTATTATTCAAATGTGAGTAATTTCTTGACTTTTGTATTTCATCTACAATCAACTTTTAGCAGTTTGAAATTATTTACATATTCAACATTTAGGTCGTGTCCTCTGATTTCGTGTATTGTCTACATGCCATTGTATTGATCGGATTTTGATCAGATTTGTTATGCAAGCTTCTATCAGCAAAATATCAGATGAGTTCGATCATAAGGGATATCAACTCATGTTAATCACGTGGTCTTGCATTTGATTGGCAGGTTCCAGAGTAGGAACTGGGCCAGAAATCTGGATCTGCACTTAGAGCCGGTGGCCAGCATTATGGCACAGCTTCCGATATAGGATTATCAAAAATTTGACCAAGTGAACTCGGAATGAAAGTAAATAATAGAACTAATCCGTGTTTATTCTGACTTTTTAAACCCTATGTTTGATATCTGGACATTCATGTTGGGTGTAAACCAACATATATGTCCATATACGAAAAATGGAGAGTGAAGGGTCAGAGGAAATTCGGATTAGTAATAGAACAAGCATTTTTGGAATAAATACTTATAGTAAAGTCCAGAATTTTCATAAATGTCAACACTGACAAGACTAAGTTCTATTTCCCATACTTATATTTTGTATCAGGTTTGTTTTATTCCTATCATTCTTTGTCTGATTCTTTTCATCGCTGTGGCCTGTTTTAATTTTCTGCACAAAGTTATAAAATATTCAAATATTTATGAAGAAAAGAAAATACGCTGTGTCACGGTCTACCTAGGTGGACGGATGTTTATCCAACTCACACTAATCTGGTGTTTGATCTGTGGACAAACGCCGCGAGCAAAAAGCCAGGCGAGACGTAATCGCCAAAAGGTTCTTTGTGCAGAAAAGGGCATCGTAAATTACACCTGAGTGCTAATCCTTTAGTAGGACATCAAAAGAGCCATTTGTAATAAAATGATAGGCAACTTATATTGACAGTTCCGCTGATTTACAACTTGGGAATGGTTAGTCCTCCGCATCCAATCAGATTTAAGCTAGTGGGTGGGCATACCTCAAAATTTCGAGGATATCAAACTGACTCCATCCCAGAATTATTTAGTAGACCGAGGCAGATTACTAGGTGATTGAACGATTAAGGCTACTCTGAGATACGCACCCGTAAATTTGGCGTGAATCGCAGGGAAAAGATTGCGAACAAAAAGAAAGCTTCAAGAAGGTAGATATTCGTTTGATTTTTGACTCACACATTGCAACGCCGTAACTGCAAGTGCTAATATTATGTTTACGCAATTACTAATAGTATTGTTAAAATGAAGAATTACTTTGTAGAGTTTCATTTGTGTACTTATTTGAGATTTGTATTGGAGTTAGGAAATGCTTGATGATAGCAAGATTATGAATGCATGTTTGAATATGTTCAGAGCATAGATAGTTGCATATTTATATATTTGTATGATTTGTGATGCAAAATAGATGTGTTGGATATTATGTACTGATGTGAATCAATTATCGTTGCCTGTATACGAGTAATTGATATTGTGCTTTATGATGTGTTATTATGTTATGATTTTACATTGTGTTTACCATCCATGAATGTATGAGTATTTCGGTGGGAATGGATGCGTGACCCATAAAATTGGATAGCCTTATCTGATGATAAGTTATCTGGGTAGTGTGAGTTTATATGCCAAGCAAAATAGTACACCCTCCTTGTGTTTTACAGGAAGCTTTCCGGGAGGTATACCTACAGTCAGAAGGAGAGTCCCTAGAGTCTGAGAGAGAAGACTGAAGTAAGACTGTCGGTACAGTCAGGGTCGATGGATTGGAGTCGACAGTTCGACGTGGGAGTCGACTGAAAGGGAAGTGGAGGTGGAGAGGAAATTCGAAGGAGCAAAGGAAGAGTAGAAGTGGAGAGAAAATTCGAAGGAGTAAAGGAGGAGTGCAGGAGAAATTTAGAGAGACAGATGAGTAGACTCAAGGACAGGGCGAAATTCTCACACTGATTCAGATGATGAAATAGGCATAAGATGGTCGAGCGATTGGGAAGCTCGCATGTTGAAATTTTATTATTAATTAAATTGTTTTATTTAATTCCACACCTTTGTACTTTTGTATTTAACTGTTTAATTTCACCCTTTAGTACTTTTGGATTTATCTGTCGGCATTGCTGACTGGGGGCTCAGAACCATATTCACCTACTTAACTTCTGAACCATAATCGAGCCTGAGTGGGTGCCATACCTAAATAAATATTGGAAACACCCCACCCCATTTTCATATAACAAAAACCATACACGGGTATAAAATAATTAATTAAACCCCATAACACTCAAGGGTATAACTAAAACCCTATCGTAACACACTGATATGCGTGGAATACGGCAGTTTCTTTAAAGGTCAATTGATTTTAGAAGAAAAATTTCTCATATGGAGAATGTGTGCGTGTGGTGGTAGGTGTAAAAAACCTAATGAAAAAACAAATTATCGTAACTTTGTCATATTTCCAAATTACCTTATCACTATTTCTTTTAAGCTTTTACTGTTGCATCAGTCCAAAATGCTTTTTTATGTTCTTATCACAATGTACCGGCTGTAACCAATTTTCAATGACAATACAGCAGTTGATGTTCAGAAACCAGGAAACATTTTCTATAACCAATTTTCAATGACAATACAGCAGTTGATGTTCAGAAGCCAGGAAACATTTTCTATAAGATTTTAATGCAACATAACACACTTGTTTTATCTTTTGTTGTTTATCAAGTCTTCAAAGTAAGCCTCTACACAAAAGGATAAAATGTCCGCTTATTTGCAGACATTAAGCAATAACTTATTTATAAGCTATTTTCTTCTTTTTTTTTAGTAGTTATTACAGGGTTAGCGCGAACGCAGACCCCACACTAACAAATTACGTCCCCGAGTCACCCGCATTTGGGGTGATCGCAGGCGTCAACCCAACCGAAGTGCAATGGAAAGGCCTCAGCCTGGGAGAACCGCCTTGCTGATCACGGTATCTCCTGAACCAGGTAAGTATGAATTGTTTGACTCAAAGTCGCATTTTATATACTGTAAATTTAGCTAAGAATGACTGTGACTAATTTAAATCTAACCTGTTTTAATTTTTGTCTAAACAATTAAAAGTAGACTTAAAACACAATAAATAAGTAAAATATTCACAATTAGCAATTACAAGTATTTGTTCTATATCTTGTAAAATCTTGATAAAAATATTAGTAAAGCTCAATGTTTATAGACTATTTAAACCAATGTTAATACTTTTTGTGTTACTAATTATAGTACATGACAACTTCGATTCTTGATAACTGCCCTTTCATTCCTTTCAACCAACGCTGTCAATACATTTGTTAGTATGAAATATTATTATATTTTATATACAAAGCTCGTATTGATTAAGATTTCATAAGTTACTGACTGCACTTTAAATATCTGTACAGGAAAACGTAATAAAGCAAATAAAATAATTAAGGAAAGGTTTAGCAGTCTTTTGTTCACGAAATAAAGAAAATTGAGAATAATGTTTAGCTAATATGATAGTAGTACAACAGGAGCTGCCTGTATATTTTATAAATAATACTATATATTTGCATCTTAGAGGGCAAATAAATGATCTATTTTTTAATTTTACAAGGTAAAGAAAAATATAATTTTGTGCTTTTGAGCTTGAAGAATATATTTTCACATCTTTGAGGGAATGTACATGTATTCAAAATTTTTGATAAGTAGTTGACAATTATTTCAGAGTTTTTAAAAAATTTATTTTATTATTTCCAATTAAAAATTGTATATTTTATTTGTAAAATGTTTCATTTAAAACTTTGGAAACAGATTAGCTAATATATTGTAATCTTTGTCCAACATTTGCATTCAAATATCTTAATATATTTATTATTTAGAAATATTAAGAAATAAACTGACAAAATATAATATTGCTTTTAAAGCTTACTACAATTGAATCTTTATGATTGTTTTATTATTTATAACTTTAAAGATTTTGTGGCTGGATATATATAATTGTAAAGTATTTTTTATTTCAAGCACAATAGTGGAACCTTCTCATTGTAGTATTTTTAACAAAGGAAAGTTTGATTGCAATTTTGTATAATAAATTTGGTTCTGTAGTAATTCAGTCAACTATTTTTTCATCAAACCATATGACATATGGCCCAGCCATCTGATGCGGCATTGGCAGAGGAGTGTGAACCATACTGGAAATTTTGGCATGTTCAAGCACATATTTGTTTGTCACACTATGGCTTTCAGTTGATCCTGAGTATATGTCGGAGACAACGCGTGTGAAAGGTGCTCAGTCTTTTCTCCTGAGAGGTGTACAGGGTCCGAGTTTCACTTTCATACAGGAGAGTGCTTAGCACGCAGGCACCATACACATGCACACCAACTTTGCCCAGGAGTTTATCCTGGAGCTTCTTTGTCCCCTGCTTTATCAAGGCATATATGAGTCTGTAAAAAAAAAAAAAACACTGCAGTATTTATTTATGCCTGTGAAAATATATATATGCTTCTATTGGTGTATGTACATGAAAACAATCTATACCACTACTGAACCAAAAAGTATTATTTGTCAATGGAACCACTTTGAAGGTCTAGTGGTTAGCGCAGCAACCTTGAATGCTGGTGGTTGTTGGTTTGAACCCCAGTCATGTCATACCAAATACTTATAAAAATGGTACTAGATATAAATATAAATAGTATAAATATAAATATAAACATAATTAACATAAAAATAAAAAAGACTTATATAAATAAAAAAGACATACAAATGAATAAAAAAGACATACTTATAAACAAAAACAACATGACATCATCATAAAATGCAAGTCCCCGAAATGGACTAATGCTCTGATGGGTAAAAATATTTCAAGGTATACAGACTCCATTTCTTATTCTTAACTGCCTAGTGTTTCAATCTACAGCAATACAACTTTCAAATTAGCCACAATGATAGTAGTAATAGTTGGATAGCATTATAAAAGTTTTGTGAAAACCACATACCAGTAGATATGAGAATTAGTTGTTGTCATTGTTGTTGTTGTTGTTGTTGTTGTGGGGCTTAATACCATTTTTCAGCACATAACAGGCTATACATGGCGGCCAATATTAATGAAGAACGAAGAGACTGGGAAATCCGCGAAAAGAACTACCGACCCACGATTTTCAAAATGGCTGACATGGTACCAACACAAGCTGTCAGAATGGCACCATTTCATTTAGTATCAGCCAAGCATGAAAATTATCTGGTGAAAACTCAATCTGGACATGGCTTTATCAAGGCAAAGTAGTCATACAATTTTGATATGGCTTTATCCATGCAAAGTAGTCATAAGATTTTGATATGGCTTTATCCATGCAAATTAGTCATAAGATTTTGATATGGCTTTATCCATGCAAAGTAGTCATAAGATTTTGATATGGCTTTATCCATGCAAATTAGTCATAAGATTTTGATATGGCTTTATCTATGCAAAGTAGTCATAAGATTTTGATATGGCTTTATGTATGCAAATTAGTCATAAGATTTTGATATGGCTTTATCTATGCAAAGTAGTTGTAAGATTTTGATATGGCTTTATCTATGCAAATTAGTCATAAGATTTTGATATGGCTTTATCTATGCAAAGTAGTCATAAGATTTTGATATGGCTTTATCTATGCAAATTAGTCATAAGATTTTGATATGGCTTTACCAAGGCAAAGTAGTCATAAGATTTTGATATGGCTTTATCTATGCAAATTAGTCATAAGATTTTGATATGGCTTTATCTATGCAAATTAGTCATAAGATTTTGATATGGCTTTATGTATGCAAATTAGTCATAAGATTTTGATATGGCTTTATCTATGCAAAGTAGTTGTAAGATTTTAATATGGCTTTATCTATGCAAATTAGTCATAAGATTTAGATATGGCTTTATCCATGCAAATTAGTCATAAGATTTTGATATGGCTTTATCTATGCAAATTCGTCCTAAGATTTTGATATGGCTTTATGTATGCAAATTAGTCATAAGATTTTGATATGGCTTTATCTATGCAAATTAGTCATAAGATTTTGATATGGCTTTATGTATGCAAATTAGTCATAAGATTTTGATATGGCTTTATCTATGCAAAGTAGTTGTAAGATTTTGATATGGCATTATCTATGCAAATTAGTCCTAAGATTTTGATATGGCTTTATGTATGCAAATTAGTCATAAGATTTTGATATGGCTTTATCTATGCAAAGTAGTCATAAGATTTTGATATGGCTTTATCTATGCAAATTAGTCATAAGATTTTGATATGGCTTTATCTATGCAAATTAGTCATAAGATTTTGATATGGCTTTATGTATGCAAAGTAGTCGAAAAATTTTGACATGGCTTTATCAAGGCAAAGTAGTCATAAGATTTTGATATGGCTTTATCTATGCAAATTAGTCATAAGATTTTGATATGGCTTTATCCATGCAAAGTAGTCATAAGATTTTGATATGGCTTTACCAAGGCAAAGTAGTCATAAGATTTTGATATGGCTTTATCAAAGCAAAGTAGTCCTAAGATTTTGATATGGCTTTATCAAAGCAAAGTAGTCCTAAGATTTTGATATGGCTTTATCTATGCAAAGTAGTCTTAAAATTTTGATATGGCTTTATCTATGCAAAGAAGTCATAAGATTTTGATATGGCATTATCTATGCAAATTAGTCCTAAGATTTTGATATGGCTTTATGTATGCAAATTAGTCCTAAGATTTTGATATGGCTTTATCAAGGCAAGGTAGTCATAAGATTTTGATATGGCTTTATCCATGCAAAGTAGTCATAAGATTTTGATATGGCTTTATCAAGGCAAGGTAGTCATAAGATTTTGATATGGCTTTATCCATGCAAAGTAGTCATAAGATTTTGATATGGCTTTATCAAAGCAAAGTAGTCATAAGATTTTGATATGGCTTTATCTATGCAAGGTAGTCATAAGATTTTGATATGGCTTTATCAAGGCAAATTAGTCATAAGATTTTGATATGGCTTTATCCATGCAAAGTAGTCATAAGATTTTGATATGGCTTTATCAATTCAAGGTAGTCATAAGATTTTGAAGACCATATTGAAATCAGATTCATAAGATTTTGAAGACCATATTGAAATCAGATCAGCACAATGTTTATTTATGACTAGGTAGACTCCATAAGAAGTCTTAGGGTGAAAATCCCATGATGGAAAGATTTTCCATTCAGATGATAGACAGCATGTCAGACCATTTTCATTAAAACCTGCTTGACATCACTTAAATGTCATGCTAATATGACTTTCCATTCAGGTTGATTAGCAATAACAGGATTTTTAAGATCACTGCTGTGATGGTCAAATCAGGTTAGCACCATTTTCATTTAGGACCAAGTAGACTTTATAAGAATCCCACTGTAGATATGACCCTCTATTCTAGACATGTAAGAATTAGATTTTTGCAGATGACTGCTAAGGCAGCCATATTAGACATCTGAGCTGCATAATTTGTATTTTTAAGCAACTAGACCTTAAGATGAATATGTGTGTAAAATTTCATGGCAGTCCTAAAATTCCTGGTGGAGGGTTAGAAACAATGATCCTGTGCTAACAGATGGATGAAGGTCAGCAGGTCATACCATAATCCCTCTTTGTATATGGCCAAGTAGAACTAACAATGAACTATATTTCAAAACTAGCCAAGTATAACATATTTAGTTTTAAGCACATTTGAGACAAATTTAATTTATAGCATTAAATGTGCTAAACAAATTCAATTTGTGGTACAGTATTGCTATTCAGATTTGATCCATTTCAAGTTGGGTAATTGTGTCATGTGGTGGATTCACAACTAATTTTGGTGCCTTCTTGTGATGGTTATGGAGCCTTTAAATATTTATTTTGAAGTTAGTGGATCCTGTCAATATTACTTTTGCAGAATTTTGATCCTGTTATTACTTTATTACTTTTGCAGTGTGCAGATCCTGTCAATATTAATTTTGAAGTATGTGTGTGTGATTTGGATTTTTAATGTAGCTTTATCAAGTTTTCAAATGTCTTAATGTTCAATGTCTCCAGTGCGGCAATTTTTATTAGTATCTAGCTCTGGGACTTCATGGTGTAGACCTGTAGCATCATGTCCCACCCAGTCACATTATCCTGACACCAGGCTCACCAGTTCTAACACTAACCTCTTTATGCTAAGCACCAAGCAGTAGCTGCTAGTACCATTTTTACAAGTCTTTGGTATGATGTTGTGAGGGTTCAAACCCACAACCTTCCACATCTAAGGTAGGTGCTCTAACCAGTTAAGCCAAAAGAGCAGTTTAAAAACTTGGAGACTTACAATATGCAGATCATATCAGTATTACTTTCGAAGTATATGGTCCTGTCAATATTACTTTTGAAGTATGCTGATCCTGTCAATATTACTTTTGAAGTATGTGGTCCTGTCAATATTACTTTTGAAGTATGCTGATCCTGTCAATATTACTTTTGAAGTATGTGGTCCTGTCAATATTACTTTTGAAGTATGTGGTCCTGTCAATATTACTTTTGAAAAGTTTCCAACCGGTAGTAGTCCAGAAGTGGGATGATGTATGCATTATGCTCTGTTCTATGGGATTGGGTGGAAAGATCCTAGAGGTCAATATAGAATTCAACTGTATGATATAAGAATATCTGTCTTCACATTCATGCATAGTTACTCCAGGATTCAAGTATTGTATGATATAAGAATATGTCTTCA
This sequence comes from Potamilus streckersoni, assembly GCA_016746295.1. Taxonomy (NCBI): domain Eukaryota; kingdom Metazoa; phylum Mollusca; class Bivalvia; order Unionida; family Unionidae; genus Potamilus; species Potamilus streckersoni. The sequence goes on from JAEAOA010000629.1 coordinate 2,362,334, forward strand.
CATTCATGTATAGTTACTCCAAGATTCAAGAGATTGACCTTTATCTAATGAGGTCTGCTAGGGCTGCAGCAACCTGGAGGGTAATTTAGAACAACCCATGAGTGTGTGTTGGCATCTGTTAGTCTCAAGAGAGGATGGAAATGCGCCCATGAGAGGTATCCCAGTTGGTAGTTGTGCCGCGTCTTCTGTGGCTATGAAGCCCCATATGGGAGTGGCAATCCTTGCTACAGTTGTTGCACTTAAAGGTTGAGTCAGGTCTGAGTTGTAAATGCATCCTCTTCCTCTGAGATCTTTTCTCATCAGCGAGCTGTCATAACTTTTCCTCTGAGATCTTTTCTCATCAGCGAGCTGTCATAACTTTTCCTCTGAGATCTTTTCTCATCAGCGAGCTGTCATAACTTTTCCTCTGAGATCTTTTCTCATCAGCGAGCTGTCATAACTTTTCCTCTGAGATCTTTTCTCATCAGCGAGCTGTCATAACTTTTCCTCTGAGATCTTTTCTCATCAGCGAGCTGTCATAACTTTTCCTCACTGGCTTTCAGACCAGTGAACAGAGCATGTCAACAGCTGGACTTGTCTAGAGCAAGCTCTTCCCAGGTGTTGATATCAATCCCAAGAGCTTTCATATCATGCTTGTAGACATCCTTGAAGTGGAGATTTGTCTGTCTGATTGATCTTCTGCCAGAGGCAAGCTTAGAGTAGAGAAGGTCTTTGGGGATCCATCCATCATCTGATGCGGCAGTGGCATTGGAGTGTGACCATCCTCGGAATTTTGGCATGTTTAAGCACTTTGTTGTTTGTCACATGATCGATCCAGGTGATCCCGAGTATGCGTTTGAGACAACACATGGGAAAGGGGCTCAGTCTTTTCTCCTGAGAGGCGTACAGGGTCCAAGTTTCACTGGTGTACAGGAGAGTGCTTATCACACAAACAAGGTACACATGCACACCAAATTTGTCCAGGAGTTTATCCTGGAGCTTCTTTGTTTCCTCCCTTATCAAGGCATATATGAGTCTGTAAAAAAAACTTTGAAAATAACCACAGAACATCCCAGAGCAACTGTGACTTTGCCATATAATAATAATTCCATAAATAAACCATTAACCAGTCACTGAACAATAATATTTATTGTCCATTGAAATCAGGCATTCTGATAACCTTCATGTTTTTTGTTTTATACAGTAAACCACTTCCAGTTTAATGTCTCTCTTGATTTTTCATTTTCTACAGCTAACAACAAATGAATAACATCTCCAATTCACCTGCTTTATATCAGACTTTGTGAATTTGATTAAGTAGAACAAGTTCAGATTGGATTAAACAAGACCAATGATGAAAGAAAAATTGGAGGAACTCCCCAAAATCTGCAAAACAACAGCTCCAATCCCTTTCATAATCAGCTAATGCTGGACTAGAATGAGCAATTAGTCTAGTATTCTTAGGTTTTAGATTTGGTAGGTTATCAACTTAACACCAGTGTTATTACAGTAAAACCTGTCTTAATAGACCACTGCTACGAGAGACCATCTGTTTTGAAAGGCCAGAATCTCCATGCACAGATTTCTTGAATAAATAGAGTTGTAACCTGTTATGAGAGACCACCTGTCTTGAGAGACAATTATTTCTTGGCAGAAGGGGTGGTCTTTCAAGACAGGTTCTCCTGAAACTGAATACCAATGTTCTTAATTGAATACCAATGTTCTTAATTGAATACTGATGTTATTAATTAAATACCATTGTTAAATACCAATGTTCTTAACTGAATAACTGAACACCAATGTTATTGACTAAATACCAATGTTCTTAACTGAATAACTGAACACCAATGTTATTGACTAAACACCAATGTTCTTAACTGAATAACTGAACACCAATGTTATTGACTAAACACCAATGTTCTTAACTGAATACCAATGTTCTTAACTGAATACCAATGTTTAAATAAAGCAAATCATTATTCAGAACTTAGTATAAATTATGTCCATCATAATCAAACTTCTGCAGAGTAGTGTCATCTGCAAAGATCAGAATTTGATATGAATCAAGGCAGTCAAAACTTATAAAAAGTCACTGCACAAGGATTACTGAGATTACAGTAGACATATATATATATATATATATATATATATATATATATATATATATATATATATATATATATATATATATATATATATATAGGAGATGTTGACAAGTGTACATGTAATTCCAGTTATCATTATCTGCAAGAATTTCAGAAGTGATAAAGTCGTCTTCTGCCAAAGATTCAATATTACGCAAATAAAAAAAATCCTCTCAATAGGATCCCTTCATCCATACATCCATTAAGGTATGATAAACTGAGTAGAATTCAAGTCATACAGATACATAAAGCTGGTGATATTTTTCCCTGTGTATCAGAATCTGTACACTGACAAGAAAATGTGAGGCAGAATTCCTAATAGAAATGATGTACTTTGATATATAATGTTAATGATATTTTAGTATTGTATTTTGTGAATAAGTATATATGTATGAAGTCTCAGACATTTGTCTTGTTGAAAATTCAATGTTCTTCATATAGTGAACCCTGTCAATAGCAGACACCTATGGCAAAAGGCAAATCTAGCCTTTGCAAATAAGTGACTTCTTAACAAAGACTCACCTTTCAAATTTTGATGGGAATAAATACAATGCGCTGACATTATATAATCGTTGTGATGTGATTCTTCTTTTTCAATTAATACTTTAAGACTGTTTCATGTGCACTATACAACAAAATCATAAACTGCATGTATATAATGTTCTCTTCCGAATTTGTTCCACACAAGATTACTGTATCCTATCACTCCTATACATAAAATCATCAATTTGTTCCACACAAGATTACTGTATCCTATCAATCCTATACATAAAATCATCAATTTGTTCCACACAAGATTACTGTATCCTATCACTCTTATACACAAAATCATCAATTTGTTCCACACAAGATTACTGTATCCTATCACTCCTATACATAAAATCATCAATTTGTTCCACACAAGATTACTGTATCCTATCACTCCTAGACATAAAGTCATCAATTTGTTCCACATAAGATTACTGTATCCTATCACTCATATACATAAAATCATCAATTTGTTCTACACAAGATTACCGTATCCTATCACTCCTACACATAAAATCATCAATTTGTTCCACACAAGATTACTGTATCCTATCAATCCTATACATAAAATCATCAATTTGTTCCACACAAGATTACTGTATCCTATCACTCCTATACATAAAATCATCAGACCCTTACCCTAATAAAGAGGGATGTAACTGTATCTTTTCTTAAAGATATTTTTTTCATTCACAGGCAAATTTACAAATGTATCAAACTGTACCTGTTGTATAAGAGACCTCCATTATGATATTTCACTCAGTGAAGCATTATGCATCTACTCATAATGATCATAAAAACTGCCTCACTTTCAAATTTGACATATTGACAACTTTTGAATTATACTGACAATGTGACTGGAATATGGTGAGCACAAGCAAGATGATGTACATGATAGTCTTGCATCTATTGTTTCCTTCATGAAGCAAACTTTAAGTTTTCATAAATGGGCCCCCGAGTGGCCGAAATTACTGTCCCTTACTGATCACTGCCATCTCACCTCTTGTCTTCGTGGGTTTGAGTCTAGGATTCATCGAATGTGGATATGTGTGAAAGCTTGCCAGTAGCTTCTCGTGGGTCAGTGGTTCTTTCTGGTGATTTCCCAGTTTCTTCCTCCACCATTGGCTGCCATGAATAGCCTATCGTGTGCTGAAAAATGGTGTTAAGCTCAACAACAACAAGTTCTCATAGACTGTGAGTGGTCACTGTTCTCCAGGACTCTGAGTAATAATTCAGTTCACCATCATATTCAAAATTCAATAACTTCATATTAGTAAGTGATCATGATCAAATCTATATTTATCAGTATAGATGACACCTGGATGTTTGCTTCTTTGTAGAGAAAAGGATATAAACCATGGCATTTTCTGATCCTACATGTGTTTGAAACATGGTTTCAATTCCACACCAAAGACAGGTGCTAATTTCAGTAATGACAGACAGTTCCAAACTCAAGACTTAAAGAACTGAAATTCCATCAGGAAAATAATGTCTTTTTTTAAAAGTTACTGCTGGGATAAACTCTCAAAAGATTCTTTTTTCTACAAAATACATTTCATAATCAGCCAATCCAGGCCATCATACATTTACACTAATTTGATGATCACCCATTTCCAGGCTGGTTTTCATTTCTCCATACAATTAGTACAGTGTGTCTAGAACTGACTACAGTGTGTCATTTAAAAGTGGTTGAAAGATTGTTACGATGTTACGCAGGTGTCATATTATTCATGTCAAAAAATTTTTTCCTCAAAATATGTGGATGTACATTTCTGAACGGAACGTGCTTATGCATGAGTACAGAAACAAAAGACACAAATCAAGTTATCTATGTATCAATTTTTTTGAGGTAAAGATAAAAGATTTTATTTCACTCTTATTAATATGCAAATCTGGTCATTAAAAAACATGCTTCTTTACTACCAATAAGTCTGACTGTAAACCATATTTTATTGTAACTGTAACATCTTCACTAATTGGTTGCTGAGTACATCATTGATCCAGTCATCCTGCTTGTTCTTTGACACATTAAATAGGGTGAGCATCTAAAGTGTGGTGGTTTTTTATATATGAAATGGAGTAATGCAAAGATTTAATTTGATCAAGTTATGAATTAAAAATGAAAACAAACACATCGGACAGCAATTCACTGTTAATCAATAAATTGTGATATATATATATATATATATATATATATATATATATATATATATATATATATATATATATATATATATATAATCACTTAGTATACCACAAATTCCCTGATAATTGATTTTCCAACTGCTGTACATTACTTTTGTTCATGAGTGGATACATGTATCTCCAACATCAATATTGGGTGACAATGCTGGAATCTGACCATTTTTACCAGAAAGCAACACTGGGTAAATCATGATCTTTCATCCAATAGACAAGTCCCTCAATTTATCCTCACTGCTGAAAAGGTAAGACCACGCCTTCTGCCCATTTATTCTATTTTACTGAAACTACATCTGAAAATTCTTGAGAAGTATATACCAAACTGTAAGTGGAGTTATTTAATTGTAGTCCATGTTATGATCACAGCAAAGGTAGATGTTTTGGATTAATGCCATTTACCACAGCAAGATGGACTTTACATGGTGGCTAGTGTAATTTGTGTAAGAAGAACCCAGGAAAACCCAAGCAAGGACCAAAAACCCACCAGAAGAAGATGGAAGCTTTTTCACATACCTACACTGACCACACCCCAAGATTCAAACCATATGAAAGTCCTCACATGACACCAAAATGTGAAAAGTGCTTATACTGACATTCACTTTGGTATACCACCTTCACACGAATGGTCTTTTTTCCATCAAAATTGTGCCATTTGTTTTCAGGTCTCAAGATAATCCATAAAATGCAGTGTAGCCTATTTGAGAAAATGATAAATAGTTGCAAAAAAGAAATAAGACAAATTAGGCACATGGTGATAATGAACATACAACAAAACAATGGAGGTTTCAATACTGTGCTTTAATCTGTAAAACAGGATCTGCTACATGTCCCCTCCATCTTTTGTAGTCTAATATGATCAGATTATTAATACACTGTACATGTGAATTTTATAAACTTGTACCATTCAATACAAACCTTTAAAATAAAGTTCTTAATTTTTCATGTTTCACATAAAAAAAACTGTTTCGAGTAAAACTAAAAATGCACTGATCTAAAGTAAAACTGAAAGTGTACTGAACTGTGAAGGAATAACATTTATATTGTCTGTCCTTTTTCTGCATAAAAAAAAACACCTTAACCAAGTTGTTTAAGAGGAAACAACCTATTGCTTCCTCAATAAAAAAGAGCTACTATTTGCAGCTGATTTTAAAATAAGACCATTTTATGCTCAACAAGAAAATTTGAAACACTGCAAATTATAAAAAGCAAGCAAAAACACACGAATTTCCATTCAAATGAATTCTGTATGATGCACCTGAGCAAAACAGCTACATAATACACAAATTAAAGGAACATTCAAAGATATCTAGGAAAACATTCATTCCTTCCTTAGCAATGTGCTTAACATATTAGCTGCATGAGTTCCTAGACTAAAAAAAAAAAACATTCTTGACTGGGTCCTATTATCATGATTGGAGAATATCAGTGCATGTGGCAGAATAACAAACTATTATTTTTATTTCACCAAAGAATTACATTAATTTCTCAGTAATACATAGATCTGTTGCATTTATGTATTGACTGAAAACATACCTCTGGACAATACATTATCAAGGTATCAGGGTTGCATCTATGATTTTACAAATTTGGGCACTGTTTAAGATGAAAAATGAGGAACCAGTCTAGACAAAAAATGGGGGCCAATCTGGTCATAAAAAAAATAACTAAAAACAGAAGGAGAACAAGTATTATAACATAACCCAATTTTTAACTGGTGTTAAAATATGAAAATAAAAATTTATATCTTTCTTGACCTCATATTTTACAGTTTTTGTGGTTATTATTATCACTTGGAAGTACAAAACTATAACAGTCATTACTCGTGTCCAAGTTTTGAAACAGTACAGAATGCTTGAACTTTGAAGTCACAAGAAAGCAACCACTGAAATTAAGAATCCCCAACAACACACTAAGTACAGATTGTTCTTTGAAAGCATAGCAAAAACATGGTGAATCAAAATAATGAATATGTATAAAGGTCTTGCTTGATCCGACCATGCCAATCATTCATATTCATCCATAGATCAAAATGGCTTACACACTATATGGTGATAGTCCAACAATATAAGTCTTTGATCCTGATATGCACAGTCTACAGTCTACTTGCTTTATTCACAATATAAATATTTATTCTGGTATAACTTTTTCCTTATCAAGTAAATCCAGGTACAGTAAGTAGCTGTGTTTTTAAAACTCTTTTGACTGCTATTTTAGATGTTGTAAAATTGATTGCACCTGAGGAAAGCTGAAATCAGTTAAACTAAGGGTGCAATCCTTTTAATGAAACAGATGAATGTGATTACATATATTTGGTTTGCTTAAGAAACCTAAGTAGTTCAATGAGATTTGGCATTCCTTGGCTATCACTGCCCTTTAGGCAACTGAAATGGTGGTCCATAACAGCAACACTATATCAAAATAAAGTGTCCACATTTCTTGGAAATAATCCATGCATGATTCATGAAAAATTGTGCCCAACCTTTACTTTTGCACAAAATTTTAAATGTTAGCAGGATTTTTCGAACAGTACATTTTAGATGCAACCCTGATGTGTGATGGACAGACGTTGGTAAAAAAAAAAGAAATAATTGAATGGAGATAGTCAATAAACATAAAAAATATAAATATATAAAGAAAATATAATCAATAAATGTTTGATAATGTAGTTATTTATGTTTCACACTTGCTATTTAATAAACAGCTGTAACTTTTAACCTTGTGGCAGAAAATGTTTTCACTATTATTATAACATCAGTGCAAATGTGAGCAATTGAAAGGCAAGAAACTTCTCTTTATGTTTCATTTTAATTTTTATTTAATGTAAAACAATTAAAGCATGCATGAGAAAATGAATATTATAAAAATCTCAAGTATAACCATCAATTATTTGATATATCTTACAAAAATCAGCCCTTTATTGTTTGTAGAAAAAGCAAAAAAAGCCCAAAATTTGAACATGCACTATGCAACAAATCCTTTTTATATCACATTAATATAATCTTTTCATTTTAATGAAATCAATCAACTACCTTCATGAAATTCAAACATACAACCATTTTTTGATGGATGATTGGAATGTAAAATAAAAGATCTTTTAGAGCTAACATAAATTCAGTTGGGGAGATGCAAGTTTGCTCTTCTGTTTACCATTATTGTGACAAAAAAATTACTTCTAATTTGTAAATTTATTCCATGCAAAAGGTTAACCAAAATTAGAAATGTTTCCATATGCCAATATCATGCAATTGAAGGCATAGTTCAGGAAAGAAAAGCAAAGTTTGAAATCAAACACGACTATCATCCGGTCCAAATTATATCAAAAAGTGCTTCAAATCCATTTAGTCCTTCAAAATTTAATATGCAGCAACAAATTTATGCAATGTGACATACAGGTAGAAATATATGCTGATCCATAGGACAGTAAAGAAAAATTAGTAAATGTTGCTATCATATATACATTTTTATTATATGCTCATATTTTTTTCTCTGTTACCTTTACATTGTCAAAATCGTGCAATATACCCTAACATTGAACACCTTCATACTGTGTCCCGCACACAAAGGAACTATTTTCTAATGTAAACAATTTTTATGACTGAACTAAAGCAGATACTTCATGGATGGCCACATACCAGCAAATGTTTCATAGACTGACACATACAAACTGCTTTGGCACATTCCGCGTTTACTTTTTTGATACAATGTTTCAAATTTACCTAGATATAAACACTATACAGGGTCCTCACAATAAAATACAAGTTATACACATAAACTGTCTCTTTAGCTGTCAATAAAAATGGCCAAAAATATACTTACAATTTTACATCCTGAATTTCCTCAAAAATATACTTTCGTAGGTCTGTAAATCGGAATTAAATTAGCCATGTCATGGGTTCTCAAGGTTGATTACACATTTTAAATTGTACTGTAGGCCTAATTTCGAGTATATTCCAAGTGCAGTTACATCCTCCTTACTGCATTCAAAATGAAATAAACTGTAAATTTCACATCATCTGTTCGATAATTGCAATGGAAAGGCTTCATAATTTTCCCACATTATGATCTAAATCATTCAATGACAGAACAGAAACACGCATGCCGATGTCAACACAATTCAAAACGATTAAATTGGCAGACGCTGCTGGAATCCGATACAAGTCACTTCATGTAGATAAATCCTGACTATGATTAAAAAAATTGCGTTGAATCGACAAAAATACCAAAACGTATTTATTCCAGATCAAATGGAAAAGTTGTTGCAATTCGTATTGATTAACAATATTACTCCAAATTTCATTTTTAAGTAGAGCAAGCACCATTTTCTTTTGAAACTTATGTCTAGAACTCAACCAATTTATCTGGGTGGAGTTATGTGCTAATTAATAATGTTGTGTATTGATCCATCAATGTTTATGTATTTAGTTTGGAATAAATACATTTAGTTACTTTGTTTCTTGCAGTGTATTTTTGTTTATATATTTAAGCCTTGGGAAGAATAAGAAATGAGCATATAATAAAAAGGTTACTGTATTTGTGTGGGAAAAAATGAATTCTTTTTGTCGGAAGGATATACTGCACTCCCAAAGTCTTGCAGTATAACCATCCTAAAAACTTGTTCATATTTCCGATACAAATGCAGTAACCTATAAATATAGGTCACGTCCAACTGCAAACTATGCATACCTGGATCTATAGCTGCATATTGTGCCAGCAGATTTGAGTCTATGTAATTGTTAGGAGTAAAATGTCCAACACAGACCCTGACCTGCTGGCACATTATGTGAGGGCTGAAAAGGGGCAATGTTGTTTGCAGTTGGATTCTACCTGATAAGCAGTGTGTTAGTCAATTCTGATTAGACAATCATTACAATATTATACTCAAACACATGAAGAAAGGTTGTTATGTGACATTTATTTCATTTGTAAATGCCTTTAAGTCTGAGATCTATATGAAAAATATTTTCATTCAATATTAACATTACTGTTTACAAACTTATCAAATATATTGATTAGTACAAAGAAAATAATTATATTTGTGTACAGGATAGTATTGATACAAATGCTTGGGGAAAGATAGATAATGGCCCCATCTTTACTAACAAAATACACATAAATGTGGAATGTTATGCATTTGAATTTTATAGCGATTTAAAATTTATTTTCTTTATGCACTTACTTAAAAATTATGTGCATGGACTTAAGCAGTTTCTGTGAAAACAAGGTATGGTTCTAGTTTCCATTCTCTTTTGTCTGGATAATCAGCCATGTTACAATAAGCTCTCAAATATAATTTCAGGATTATATTTTATATATTGCCATCAATGTATCTATTTGTTAGTTTGCATATCGGGTACAAGATGATCTTGCATTTTGACCTTTCTATAGCCTAGTTATTAGGGCCTGGTCCGTCTCAAGATCTATGGTGTGCATGCATGATGTATGCTGGATGTGAATCAGGTATTTCCCATATCTAACATGTGCAAGAGGCATGCACTTCAATTCTTTTGTGCATATGGCCATAATAAATAATTGTTTGAAAGATCAAAACACCAGGTCATTTTGATTGAACTGTATAGGTTTTAAACAAAATAATTATTATTATGACTTTATTTAAAGAGGGTAACTCAATTAGCTAAGAACTAATCTACCTTGAGGCCCTCATTCAAAGGAATTTATTTATTTTTGCTGCATCTGTGAAGCCATTGTATATACTGGGTTTGGAAAGAGGAAATAGAGTGGGCATTTCTAATCTCAACTGGAATATTATTCCAGAGCAAAGTTTTTTTTAAATAATTCCTTATTTGGTTTGGGAATTTTGTAATGTTTGGTAGACATTGATCGCAGGTGGGGAGTATTTCCAGGTAGCCTATACTTGAATAGTGATTGTAAATATTCAGGAGCATTATTATTGGCTATCCTGTACATTAAAATGTATCAGCCAATTAGTCATATAATTTCCAGATGTTGAGAATCCATGGCACATTTAAAAGTCGGAATCTTTTAAAAAATGTTTTATTTAAGTGTTATTTTCATTACTATGCTAATGGATCTAAAATTCTATAATTGTTGGGACAGGCTTAATTACTGCATAGAATTTATATTGCATTGTCAATTACCCACTGTGGACATTGGGTGTAGACTAAGCCTCATACACCCTTCATAAAAGGCATTATTTTTATATGTAATACATCTTGGCATTATGTTCTGCTGAGAAGGTTTTAGATTATGAAATAACTTGTGAAGAACTTGTGGTTTATACAGTACCCAGAATGGACTGGGTCTCTACAGTCCAAAAGAATTTCCAAGTCTTTCGATTTGACCATTTCTTTTTTTAATCTGCCAAGTATTTAACCATCTCTGCTATTCACATGCAATAAGATTTTCAAATTAACCAGTATGGCAGACATACTGGATATAATAATGGCATCATTTTTATATTTAGTTCAAACCAGATATCATTAGAAGACTTTGTTTTAATTACAACCCCATACATATATATATATATATATATATATATATATATATATATATATATATATATATATATATATATATATATATATATATATATATGCATATACACTGTCAAGTAAGAACCTACCATAAAATGGATCCATGTACATGTTAAGTTTAAGCATATTTTTGTACAAATCTCGATTTTCCATCAAAATTACCAAGTATATTGCCAATGATTATTTTGGTCCCTTAATAAATACATATTTAACAAACCATCATTACTGCTCTTTCATATACAAACAATGCTCTATGAAGAAAAGTATTAGGTCATATGGAGCATGCTAATCAATGGAATGTCAAGGCAAACAAATAGTCTAAATGTACAGGGCTCAAATGTTACAAAAATCTTGTTGTAGTCCATAAGAATTTCATTGTTTTCACAATTCAACAGAGTTAAAATAGTCCACAAAAGAAGTTGGTTACATCATAGGAATTATGTAAATTTTTTTATACCAATAGATACTTTATAAATTGTGCCTCTTGCTGACAAAAAGAACATCCAAATCAATGATGGAAACTTTGCTTTTCAGTTACAATATATTAGTTAATATGAGGATTAATACGAAAACTTGCACAATTTACTAGTCCAATGGTAAGCATACATGTTTTGGTGAGTGGACTACTGGCAATTTCGAGACCTGCTTAGAGAATGGTAAAAATGAATAATGCCAATTGCATGCTGCCTTTCTTTTCATAGCAGGTAAGTTCATATAGTCACATATTGTTTATAATTATATTTATCCAGTCAGGAATAATGAACCATGTAAAGTTCACAGAATATGTACTCTTTCAGACTATACTTAACAAAGAAAATACAAAATTACATCTCATTTGTAGATATTATGTAAAATATTGAAATATATTTTTATCCAAAAACAGGAACTTCAACAGATTATATGTTACTTACTGTTTAAGTATTTATACAAAATGTAAAACACAGCAATCCATCATTATAACACTATTCTTGGAAGCTATAGAATATACTGTCCTATAGTAAGATTGCCTTGTAATGAAGTGTATCATACAGCACTCCCTCATTATAACACTATACATGGCCAGGGAATATACTGTCCTATAGTAAGATTGCCTTGTAATGAAGTGTATCATACAGCACTCCCTCATTATAACACTATACTTGGCCAGGGAATATACTGTCCTATAATAAGATTGCCTTGTAATGAAGTGTATCATACAGCACTCCTTCATTATAACACTATACATGGCCAGGGAATATACTGTCCTATAGTAAGATTGCCTTGTAATGAAGTGTATCATACAGCACTCCCTCATTATAACACTATACATGGCCAGGGAATATACTGTCCTATAGTAAGATTGCCTTGTAATGAAGTGTATCATACAGCACTCCCTCATTATAACACTATACATGGCCAGGGAAAATACTGTCCTATAGTAAGATTGCCTTGTAATGAAGTGTATCATACAGCACTCCCTCATTATAACACTATACATGGCCAGGGAATATACTGTCCTATAGTAAGATTGCCTTGTAATGAAGTGTTATCATACAGCACTCCCTCATTATAACACTATACATGGCCAGGGAATATACTGTCCTATAATAAGATTGCCTTGTAATGAAGTGTATCATACAGCACTCCTTCATTATAATACTATACTTGGCCAGGGAATATACTGTCCTATAGTAAGATTGCCTTGTAATGAAGTGTATCATACAGCACTCCTTCATTATAACACTATACTTGGCCAGGGAATATACTGTCCTATCGTAAGATTGCCTTGTAATGAAGTGTATCCTACATCACTCCTTCGTTATAACACTATACATGGCCAGGGAATATACTGTCCTATAGTAAGATTGCCTTGTAATGAAGTGTATCATACAGCACTCCTTCATTATAACACTATACATGGCCAGGGAATATACTGTCCTATAGTAAGATTGCCTTGTAATGAAGTGTATCATACAGCACTCCCTCATTATAACACTATACATGGCCAGGGAATATACTGTCCTATAGTAAGATTGCCTTGTAATGAAGTGTATCATACAGCACTCCCTCATTATAACACTATACATGGCCAGGGAATATACTGTCATATAATAAGATTGCCTTGTAATGAAGTGTATCATACAGCACTCCTTCATTATAACACTATACTTGGCCAGGGAATATACTGTCCTATAGTAAGATTGCCTTGTAATGAAGTGTATCATACAGCACTCCTTCATTATAACACTATACTTGGCCAGGGAATATACTGTCCTATCGTAAGATTGCCTTGTAATGAAGTGTATCCTACAGCACTCCTTCATTATAACACTATACTTGGCCAGGGAATATACTGTCCTATAGTAAGATTGCCTTGTAATGAAGTGTATCATACAGCACTCCCTCATTATAACAATATACTTGGAAGCCAGGATATACTATCCTACAGCAAGATTGCACAATACAATAATCCCTCATTATAATGCTGCTGATGGGAGCCAGTGTACTGCTTTACAGTGAGGCAGCCTTATAATAAAATACATATTCCCTCATTATAATGCTGTCAATGGGAGTCAGAGAATATGCTGAGTGAGACAGTCTTATAATAAAGTACATAACACAGTATTCCCTCATTATAATTCTACCAATGGGAGCCCTATAATATATTTATTTATAGCGAGATAGGCTTATATTAATAAGACAGTATTCATCGTAATGCTACCCATTGGAGTCAAAGAATATACTTAGTTATAGTAAGAATGCCTTATAATGAAGTGCACAATGTGTATTCTATTATCATAATGCTGTCAATGGGAGCCATATATTTACTTCTAGTGAGAATGCCTTATAATCAAGCACTCAATTTTGCTACTTTAATGGAATGTGATTCATGAAAATACATTCTTATAACAATAACTGTCTTACAAGGTGAGGTCAGATCATGAAGAAGTGCCCTTTTTTTAAACAGGAAGACAAATTATGATGTGTATTATTTACTATTTCTTACAATACAATAAGCCTGACAATATTCATATTAAAAAATATACAATGTATATAATATACAAAATGTGACAAAGGGAAGGTTTCATTAATACAGTTTTCATGAACTGGTACAAAATGCATCACATATTTGTAGAGTATTGTAAATCACTTGGGACTTGTTATCAATCATCAGCATTAGTACTGCACAAGTGTCGACTAATTAAACCAACCCAAAATATCACAAGTCTTCATACTATAATTTATACATGATTTTCAAAAGGCAGAAAACTAAGTGATGATTTACGAAAACAATCTTGTCTTAAAAAATATGAAATATAATTTAAATGTAAACAAACTGATCAACAGATATGATTGCATACAATTTGCTGTTAGTAACAAAAGTAAAAGTTTTTGTATATTTAGACACATACACACTGGAATAAAGTCACTGGTTTCAACATGTACACTGTATATACTGTATTCAACATATACACTGTATATACCATATTCAACATGTACATTATACATACTGTATTCAACATGTACATTATACATACTGTATTCAACATGTACATTATATATACTGTATTCAACATGTACATTATATATACTGTATTCATTTTGTGGAAGATTAAAATGGATTTTATAGAGAAAGGAAACCTCTCAAGACCTAATTCTCAGTCTACCAACATAGTACCCATGGTGCTCAGTGGTTAAAGTACCAGATACACCAGTTAAATGGTGCATGTCCAAACCTTCCCATAATTTCATTCCAGGTTGGCTACCATTGTGTTCTTGGACCAAACACAATATTCCAACCACTTTGCAACTAATTGGCCTACTTATGCTACTGTGCCATAGAAAAACAAACCTAAATAAAAAAATCCTCTTTAAACTTAAAGTTTCTGGTCCTGATTTTTAATATTATCTTAAACTCAGATTAACAAAACTCCTCTATCTCAAAACCAAAAAATTTTAAAAGTTCCAAAAGTCAAATTTTTGATAAATGAACTCCATAAAAAAACTTAATGTGGTCAGCAAATAGTCTTTATCAGCTGACAGCCATGGAAAGTAAAAAAAAAACCTAGCACAGAAATACGCACAGATGTAATGAAATCCTAATTATTTACAGACCGACTGGCTATGATGTCTTGCTAAAACATATAAATATCTCCATTTGAGATGACACTTGCTCACATATCATTCTTACTTGAAAAAAAAAAGAACCAGAACCTGCTAAAACTGAAAATCCAACAAAACAAAACTGTTTCTTTTGGTGATTTTAGTAACAGAGCTTTCTCTGTATATTGGAATGTTTTAAAAAAAACCCTGGCATGTTCACTTTTTACATACAAATTTCCTCAAGTTTTACAGTACCAGGTTTCACACTAATAAAACCCTATGAACCAAAAAAAGTGAATACCATTCACTGCTCGAAGAACAAGCCAAGGGTTATGAGCGACCTATTTGGAGTTAGTGTCACAGTAGTGTTATACAAGATGAACAATTAAATCCATAATAAAATAATACACATAAAGAAAATTGAGAATTAAAGTCAAAAAGGAACATATACATTAGTATACCATCTTAGACATAAAACCTATAATTTGTGCTCAAAATATTTTCCTCACTAAAGGTATATAATACTTAAAGAATTAGCTTTCTTAGTCTAGCTCTCCACTCAGGAGGAATATTTTCTTAACAAATATGGGCTTGTCCAATAAAACACATTCAATTTGTTTTGAAAAGGAGAAGAGTTAGTTTTGAGAAGTTTTGGTACAGTTGTGAGAAGGATCTAGCCCACAAAGTTAAGCTGTAAAGATGTACAAAACATGCATCTTAGTAGGCTCTGAGATCATTATGTTCTAGGCATATTTTAGCAACAATCTCGATCATGTATGGTGTACAAGGAATGAGGCAGGTGTATTAACAAATATCTATTTTTATGAAAGCTTTAACAAGAGAGGCGAGCACTTATTAAGGTAAGTGTGGGTATTGCAAATATGGTAAAATGTTTCTTACAAGGCAGAAATATGCCCATGAAATCCAAGTTGTTATTCGTGGTTTTCTTCTGGCAACAAAATAAATACTTGCTGAATGAGTATTGTGGAATCCAATTAGCTTCAGGGTTAGGGTTATTTTTGAGTACATGTACATACATAATGCAATAAATTAATTTGTCACAATTAATACTAAAAAATTTTAATTACATGATTTAAGGTCTCTAAGAAGCATCACATGATATGTAACTGAAACCATGATTATTTAAAGCAACTTAGTCTATAACATGAATATTACTGTAGTGATAAATTTTTGTGAATATCTATGTAAATGTTAAGCATTGGCATCTCTTATGCTCAAGCATTTTTCTTCTTATGCAAGTATTGTAAATGTTATGTAAACTAATCAAGCACCTTGTGTACTATGACTGAAGACTGATTATTAAATTATTATAAACTAAAAAAGGCATCTTTCCATTCCTAAGTCTTAATAGTTACTCTTAAAGACTTAACAAATATTGCAATACTTAACACAAGAGTGAAGTATGTTGCTTAGATCTATATAATCTATAGAATTTACTGTAAAACCATACTTCATTAGAGCTAAACATAACCCTTTATTTACAGATGATTTTAAACATTAGCTGACAGACAAATCTCATTCATGAAAGTTGTATCCCTCGTTTTGTTTTTCTTATGAGAAAAGAATGTTTGTACACAAGGATTTTATGAAATTTAATGTCTGCATGCACACTGCTATTTGTCCAAATTGTACAGCAAAAAAAAAAAGAACAATTTAGTGGACAGAAGCAATGCCTGACATAACCATAATATTACAACACTGGCAGATATGTCATTTTCATGGCTTGAATAGGATAGACTCTTTCAAATGCATCACTGATTAACCACTGTATGTGAAACATTTGTAACCTACATTTCTTTTTGAAATGGGGAATCATTGTATAGCAAAACCTGATTTGACCAACCTCTATTATTAGTGAGAGGTTTTACTGTCCAAACAACAGATTTATTAAACCAACTTTCTTTAAAGGAAAGTAAAAATCTTTTATGTTGAGTTTAGTCTAGGATGTGGACAGACACAAGAACAGCTGGACATATACACCAAACTGTCATCATTCTGCCATAGCTGGACATATACACCAAACTGTCATCATTCTGCCATAGCTAGACATAGACACCAAAATGTCATCATTCTGCCATTGCTAGACATAGACACCAAAATGTCATCATTCTGCCATAGCTGGACAGACACCAAAATGTTATCATTCTGCCATAGCTGGTCATAGACACCAAAATGTCATCATTCTACCATAGCTGGTCATAGACACCAAAATGTCATCATTCTGCCATAACTGGACAGACACCAAAATGTTATCATTCTGCCATAGCTGGTCATAGACACCAAAATGTCATCATTCTACCATAGCTGGACACAGACACCATAATGTCATCATTTTGCCATAGCTGGACATTGACACCAAAATGTCATCATTCTGCCATAGCTGGACATTGACACCAAAATGTCATCATTATGCCATAGTTGGCTCAATAAAATCATTCAATATCAGAAGCAGAAGTTGTAACAAAAGAGATGGTCATATATACTCACTAACAAGTTGAGTCCAACTACACACTGGATGAAAAATCAAGGACATACAGGATATCAAGTCTACAATGAGCAATTTGTTTTCAGTTATCAGCCATCTCTATATTTTATTATTCTAATACATTGCTTGTTTTTCAATAATCTGTCGTGTTGTATGTAACCAAAACTTTAACATAAAACATGAACAAGGAATTTTAATGTTGCTGACAGTGCTGTCAGTTTCTAACAATGGTGTCAACAGTTACATGCTGGCAATGTTGTCCTACCATAAAGTGATACATTTATCTCATACATGACAACAAAAATAAAAATGTCCTTGAACTCATTACTACATGCACACATACTACACTTGATTTTATATATCCCTATTTCCTGTAAACAATGAGAACAGAAGAATACAAAATTAAATGATTGTAGAGTTGTGTATATAAAGGCTAAATAACAATATACTGTTTATAGAGACAGTATCTTCTGTATCTAGTCACTTATATTTAGGCACATACAAAGAATCGTACACAGCATGAAAAATGTCACTGCCAAGGTAATCCTTGTTATTTTATCTGAATATATTTTTGTATTCCACAAGAATATATTCCACTATTTTACTCTGATACACTATACTGGTTGCTAAATTTGCTGCTTCGATCTCTGGCCATATCAGTGAAGGGCCAAACACAATTGCAACACTGTATGAATTCATTCTATTATCTTTTTCACTTTCTATCAATCTGAAAAATACAGAAAAAGAGAAAAGTAAGAAACTGATATTAAATGCTTTCACATGTAAAATCTAGAAGATGGAAAGAAAAAAATGATTTCAAATCTGCCAAACTTGAACATCTTTGAAAATCTAATATAATTGCAATTCTCCCATGATAGATCCAACCCTAAATGTCACAAAATTTTAACAAAATATGTTCTGATGGTAACAAACTCAATTCCTACTTTTAGAAAATCTTGACAAGGATATTACTGTGATCTTATGACAAGAGAAAGACTGAGAGACATATTTGTAACTAATAAACTAAGTGACATTACAAACAAGTCTCAACTAAAAGTGACCAGTATGGTTGCTTGCTTGTTAAAGGAATTTTATATGTTGTTTTGAACACTTTTCCCATGTTTTTGTATGTCCAGAAATACATATATCCGTGATGAATACCTCACAAAAAGGCCCCATTCTCATCAATTTACTTAACAGTTCTTAAACAGAATTCTGCTGGAAAACCAAAGTTGGAAGCCAGGAAATCCAACTCATTCACAGTCATGTTTGTATAAGGAGGGTAAAAAAATGATTGGCTGAAATGCAATATTCCTTAGTAAAAGGATGCTATTTAAACCAAGGACATGGAACCTGGGGCTATAACTCTTGTAAAGGCTGCTGTGGGATACTGGAAACCAATCTGAAACTGCATGCTAATTTTGGCTGAAATTTAAAAAACTCTGATATTATATGGCAGAAACCAAAATCTGGAGAATGAGTCATAAGACTAAATCATATAAGTCATTATGACATAGTCATAAATTTTTTTACCAAAACACATTAAATGGTTCTTGAGTTTTGCCAATTGCAAGAAGCATTTACATGAATGTAAAAGTTCATTTTCAAGGGCTATACCTCTATCCTAAACGGAGTTAGTTGACAATACAAAACTCATAAAAGGCGAATCTCATCAGAAAATACTGAAGGATTCTTGAACTATGCTCATTACAAGAATCTGCAGAAGTGGAGATGTAATATTTAAGAAAAAGGTGAAAACAAACTTCGTATCAAAATTCACCTTAAAAAGACAAAATCCTCAAAAGGATTACATATATATAATTGGTTATTCACCAACCAAATAGCGTAAAATTATGTGTAATGTGTGCAGCAGAGTTATGCTTCTTAAAAATGACTACAAACAAAAGATGTTAAGAATTATACTGAAAAGACCTACACACTTTTGGCACACCTATAGCTGTAAGCAATGTACATATCAAATTGGATCAGAATGATTCTTATGCTATGGTGCTTACAAAGATCTGATTCAGTGCAAAAACAAATGGCAATTGCTCGATAAAAGTAGTACCTAAAAAGATGAAATAAGTAATTCACCTATCAAATATTATTAAATTATGTGCTGACTACATGATGTGTAAAAGGGGGAGACAACAGGGCAGATAAACAGTTTTAAGTCGATTCCTTTTGGTAAAGGGCCTTACTTATTCTTTATGATGTCAAAAAATTATGTTGCATAGAAAATAATTCCAAAAAAAATTATCCAAAAAAGTACAGCTGAAGTTGAGATGGGGCAAAATCTACCTTTCCTTTCATCTCTGGAGTCAGATGAGTTAAGGACTGTGTTTTGCAATGCAGAAACAACTAAATCTAACAAAGTGAAGTTATGTATCAATTGCATGTAATTAATAATAGTGAGATTGATGATAAACTCCAAGCCCGGATGGCCAAAGTACTAGAATAGGTCAAGATCCAAAACTTCCCAGTTCACTTTAAAGCCTAGGTGAGCAGAAGACTGTTCCTATCTTTCATTAGAATAAATTTTACCATCATCCATACAAGCATCTGATATCATGTTGTCTGGAACACGGTGACAACAAATTTTGAAACCAAATGGGAAATCAATAAACATATTTTTCCTTTATAGTCAAATCAAAGGAACTTGTGTGCAACTGAATGGATAAGGATATAGAAATATGCATCAGCAAAATCTAGACAGATTGCATATTTGTCCCTTTTGATGGAAAGTCTGACTGAACAAGCTGCTTCCATTCTGAACTTAAGCACTACAGTGTATTTGAGTTGGCTGAGGTCTATAATCAGCCTGAGCTTTCAGTTGGCCTTTGACAGTTGAAAGAGACTCGAATAAACCTAAGATAGTTCAGTTTTTTGACAGTCTTCTCCAACACATAATTTCTGCATTCTCCAAAGCTGATGGGATGTGCATCATGGAATAAGAAGATTAGAGCGGGAAGGGCTAGATAAATGAAATCTGAATCTCTTTGGAAACGACTTCGATCACCCATTTGTTTTATGACAATGTAGATGGAAATGAAGCAGGCTGGCTTTCTGTGGTGGTCAGATGTTGATGAGTGATTGTAAGGAGGAAAGAGAACTTCCTCTTCAACTGAGGAGTTGTCTTAAATTTGATTGAAGATGAAATATCCTCTTTTCTTGCCTCTTTTCTTTGCTTGTGTCTCTTCTTTGAGGCCATGACTGATTTGGCCTAAATGTCTGAACAACAGGCATGGCCAGTGGAGGGGTACTTTCTGTGCTGCTTAAGCCCTTATCTCCCCTATCTGCAAATAATAATGGTGACCCAAAGAGAGCCATGGAATTGAGTAACTTAAGTGATAATGACTAAAATCAGATGTCTCATCTTACAAAAAACCTATTTAGGAAAAGCCTTAGCCATAGAATGGTGTGCTGTCATTTTAATGACCTTGAAAATCTAAACTGTTGATTCCCAGGCATGATCACGGTCCACTTTTTTGGCAAGTCAAAAATTGACTAGCATCATTAGGTCTGACACATATGTAGTCATGATATTTTGTATGTACATTGAGGTAAAAGTCTCTCTTATCTACCTTGTACAATGGCACAACTTCATACTGTGATGTTTTTATGTGTTGTACGCTTGGTGGTAAAAGTGCCTGAAATGATCCTATACCATTGTGACAAAAAGTCACTGACAGTCGACTTTCCAAGAAAAAGGTTTGAGAATTTCACAAGTCAAGACAGTCTGTAATTTCCTTTTCTTTCGCCAACTGGGCAACCTAGAAATGTGGGTAGACTCCCACATATGGTCTAAGTTATCCATGTATTGTGATCAAAAGATGGACAATAACCCAAATTTAAGGTGTCATTAGTTCATGACCAGTTGATGCATTTGCAGCTATAGCAACAGCTGTGATTAATTCTGCAACAATTATAAAGCACCTTGTTCCTCCAAATATGCAATAACAATCATCATTATCATACACTTTGGAGGGAGAACTATTGTGGCGTCACATAACATTCTTACAATTGAAGCCTTCTAATGGCTCAAAATATTACATTCTTCTGGACAAAACTTCATGTTTTTCTTTGTTTTTAATGCAACATCATATACCATATATTTTCAGACTAAAGACTGAATACACTGCATGTTAAGAACTATAAAGAAGATTTGGCACTTGCAAAGTATACATCATTAGTGTCCTCACTCACTTTAAATTTCTTATATCTTCTTTTGTCAAATTTATACGAGACCAAAAATAAAAACCACCAGCAAAATAGGAAATTAAGTCCAACATTAGGACTTATTAAGTCCAACATTAGAACAAACATAAGACCAATATTAGGACAAATTAAGTCCAACATTAGGAATTAAGTCCAACAAATTAAGTCCAACATGTACAAAATGTTCACAACAACATGTACAATATATTCATAACAACACTATTAATAGATTCGGTGGAAATATGTATGCAGTTCATATAGAAAAAAAAATAAGAACATGAATAAATCATACGATGTTGGAGCACAAGGTCAGAATAAATGAAGTCAATAAATAGCTTACATAAATACTGATATAAAAATACAAATGTTTACCACATTTACAACAATCTTACTGCATTATAGAAATGTTGACTTTGGATACACCTGGTTTGAATTTGTAGAGTTTAGAAAGATTTTCAGGAGGTCTAGTAGAAAAATGTCTATAGTACTACCAATAGCTTAAAACAGGTGCCACCTAGCAGTGATCATGGCAAATTCAACCCATCTATACAATGAACAATGAATTTTTGTCTTTCTGGGAAGGCTGAGTTCAGGAAATAGCAAGCTTATTTTCCTGTCATTCATGCGATTAGGTCAATGTATTTAAAGAAGAAGCCATGGCACCTGGACCTTTACCTTGTTCACATTAACCATGAAAAGAAAGGTATGGAATTATTAGAGTTTGCATAAAAGGGATCTTTATCCATTTTTCAGGCTGTATGCATTAATATATTTATAGGTACTATTTGCAACAGCATCTGAAAACAATTATAATATCAGAAGAACAATAAAATATGTGACTATTTTGCAGAATAAGTTATGTTACTATGGGGAGAGTTGAGACATGTTTCATTTCATTTAAGAACTACTAACTTTGTTAAGTGGCCAAAGAGGACTTTCAATGTTTCGTAGTTGCACTTGGGCAGTTCATTCATTGCAGCCTTCATTCCCTTCAGCCTTTCTGCATTTTTTTCCATCACTGTCAGGAGAAAATATAATATACATTAACAGATATAACATGTTAATAAAAATAAGAGGCATATGAGTGACTTGTATCACTCACCTGACTGACATCTGCCTAACAGTCAAGCAAAAATAAATGCCCTTGAAATCTTTGTCTTTAGTAATTTGTAAACTTTTCTTCCAATAT
Source organism: Potamilus streckersoni (assembly GCA_016746295.1). NCBI lineage: Eukaryota > Metazoa > Mollusca > Bivalvia > Unionida > Unionidae > Potamilus > Potamilus streckersoni. The sequence goes on from JAEAOA010000629.1 coordinate 2,385,695, forward strand.
TGCTGATAAAATATGCTAAGAAAACAACTGTTTTGAGGTTTCACTGTTTTTTTAAAAAACTTTCATCCATATCTGATGTAACCTCAATAGGTTCATATTAAAAGACCATAATGTTTTCTGCTAGTCTTGAAATACTTCTTTGCAGCATTTTTTACATAAAGTAGTATGTGATTTTTCATTTCTAATTTTAGTAATGGCAACTATATTGGATGGCTGATTAGCAGCACTTCTAAAAATTTGTAAACCCTTCAGGACATGGTGATTTCTATCAAATAAGATCAAATTTTGTCAATTAATTTCTGAGACAGAGTTGTTTCAATGTTCTTCTACTTTAAGTTACAGTGACCATATCTGATTGCAGATTGATACTGACTATCTGTAATCATTAATGCTGATCAACTATTTGTCAAATCTGTTTCAGGAGCCACAAGTGGTCTAAAGTGCTCTCCATTACAGATCACTGCCATCTCACCTCTGTGTGTTCGAGTCTAGGATTCAGCGAATGTGGATATGTGAGAAAGCTTGCCAGTAGCTTCTCCTGGGTCGGTGGTTCTTTTTCCTGTGATTTCCCGGTTTCTTCCTCCACCAATAATACTGGCTGTCATGAATAGCCTGTTATGAGCTGAAAAATGGTGTTAAGCCCAACAACAACAACAACCAAATCTGATCAGTATTATCTTCTGAAGAAAACATGAAAGCTGTTCTGTTTTTAGTATTGGCTGCCATACATGATAGCAGTCTGGAATCATTTCTACAAATTGAATGCCCTGGACCATTTCGATCATAATTGGTGAAATTCTTTTTAGAAGTTGTTGTTTAAATGTTTGTCTATGAAATTACAGTCTCATAATCAAACTAATCCAAGATATTGACAATATAATCCTGTTTAACAAGTTTGATCAAAATTTGGATAAAAATACATCCTCTACATCTCATTCAACCTCTTGATGATGCATGTCGTAGCAAGTCTGATCTGATCAGAAATATAGATGTCATCTTTCCTAACCCATGTTCCATTATGATAATCTACACTTTAGTATATCAAACAGAAATTTATGTGCTTCAGGTCAGTGAATTTCACTGGATGCAGCAGCAAGCCACCACATCCAATCAAAATTAAGTTGTTCAAATTTGCACACTGTTCCTGCATGATCGAGATAATGGGAGCACAGAACTTGAATGGACTGACAAACAAGCAATTTTCCAGTGCCAGTCTGTGTTTGCATAAATACCGTTCTCTCAAATACAATTGTAATGGCAATCCTTTTGTAGATAATTATACTTTCGATGATCAACTTCCAAAGGATCCCTTTTAGGTTTTAGGCCAATGTACAATGCACCACTCTATTGGATAGCTGGCATTACATACTACGGGAGGAAACTCATGAAATCCAACGGATGTTGCTAGGACAAAAAAAGAGCCCAATACATCCATCCACCAAGGTATTGATAGGGTTGATACCTTGGCTAATGAAGATTTATAGCTGCTTGCACATTAACAGTTGCAAGATCATGTCATTAGTAAGCATTGATCGTGTTCAACTTAGACCTTGATGATAAAATTCAAGGGTGCACAATCCCTGGCCTGTGAGCCGGATCCATCCCGTAACATAATCTGTCCAGCACTCAAGGCAACTTAAAATAACAGAAATCTGGCCTGTGAACAGTAATTATATTACAGAAATTAGTATTTGTGGCTCTTGAGTGGTCTTAGATGGCATTATGTGAAATCTGGCCCTTGGCTGAAAAAGCTTGTGCACCCCTGATATAAGCCTTGTTCAAATGAGATTGTGATCATACATGCCACAGTAGAATTGAATAAACTCTCCCAATCTGATGCAAGACCACCTCAAAAATATCCATTATTATAACCTTGTACATTCTGTATTATACCTCTTGTAATCTCCAATTACAAATTTATTAAATCAAATGTGTTCCAGGTAAATATCCATACATCTTGTTTCATATCCATATATCTTGTTCATATCCATACATCTTGCTCATATCCATGCATCTTGCTTATATCCATACATCTTGCTCATATCCATATATCTTGCTCATATCCATACATCTTGTTCATATCCATACATCTTGCTCATATCCATACATCTTGCTCATATCCATATATCTTGCTCATATCCATACATCTTGTTCATATCCATACATCTTGCTTATATCCATACATCTTGCTTATATCCATACATCTTGCTTATATCCATATATCTTGCTTATATCCATACATCTTGCTCATATCCATACATCTTGCTTATATCCATACATCTTGCTCATATCCATATATCTTGCTTATATCCATACATCTTGTTCATATCCATATATCTTGCTCATATCCATACATCTTGCTTATATCCATATATCTTGCTTATATCCATACATCTTGCTTATATCCATATATCTTGCTTATATCCATAAATCTTGTTTATATCCATACACCTTGCTTATATCCATACATCTTGCTTATATCCATATATCTTGCTTATATCCATACATCCTGCTTATATCCATATATTTTGTTTATGTCCATATATCTTGCTTATATCCATACATCTTGCTCATATCCATATATCTTGCTTATATCCATACATCTTGTTCATATCCATACATTTTGCTTATATCCATACATCTTGTTCATATACATACATCTTGTTCATATCCATACATCTTGCTCATATCCATACATCTTGCTTATATCCATATATCTTGCTTATATCTATACATCTTGTTCATATACATACATCTTGTTCATATCCATACATCTTGCTCATATCCATACATCTTGCTTATATCCATACATCTTGTTCATATCCATACATCTTGCTCATATCCATACATCTTGTTCATATACATACATCTTGTTCATATCCATACATCTTGTTCATATCCATACATCTTGCTCATATCCATACATCTTGCTTATATCCATATATCTTGCTTATATCCATATATCTTGCTTATATCCATACATCTTGTTCATATCCATATATCTTGCTCATATCCATATATCTTGCTTATATCCATACATCATGCTCATATCCATATATCTTTCTCATATCCATAAATCTTGTTCATATCCATACATCTATACATCTTGCTCATATCCATACATCTTGCTTATATCCATATATCTTGCTTATATCTATACATCTTGCTTATATCCATATATCTTGCTTATATCCATACATCTTGCTCATATCCATATATCTTGCTTATAACCATACATCTTGTTCATATCCATACATCTTGCTTATATCCATACATCTTGCTCATATCCATACATCTTGTTCATATCCATACATCTTGCTTATATCCATACATCTTGTTCATATCCATACATCTATACATCTTGCTTATATCCATACATCTTGTTCATATCCATACATCTTGTTCATAACAATACATCTTATTCATATCCATACATCTTGCTTATATCCATACATCTTGCTCATATCCATATATCTTGTTCATATCCATACATCTTGTTCATATCCATACATCTTGCTTATATCCATACATCTTGTTCATATCCATACACCTTGCTCATATCCATACAGCGTGCTTATTTCCATACATCTTGCTTATATCCATACATCTTGTTCATATCCATACATCTTGCTTATATCCATACATCTTGTTCATATCCATACATCTTGCTTATATCCATACATCTTGCTCATATCCATATATCTTGCTTATATCCATACATCGTGCTCATATCCATATATCTTGCTCATATCCATACATCTTGTTCATATTCATATATTTTGCTTATATCCATACATCTTGTTCATATTAATACATCTTGCTCATATCCATACATCTTGTTCATATCCATACATCTTGCTTATATCCATATATCTTGCTTATATCCATACATCTTGTTCATATCCATACTTCTTGCTTATATCCATATATCTTGCTTATATCCACACATCTTGCTTATATCCATACATCTTGCTTATATCCATATATCTTGCTTATATCCATATATCTTGTTTATATCCATACATCTTGCTTATATCCATACATCTTGCTGATATCCATACATCTTGTTCATATCCATACATCTTGCTCATATCCATAGATCTTGCTTATATCCATATATTTTGCTTATATCCATACATCTTGCTTATATCCATACATCTTGTTCATATCCATATATCTTGCTTATATCCATACATCTTGCTTATATACATATATCTTGTTTATATCTATACATCTTGCTTATATCCATACATCTTGTTCATATCCATACATCTTGCTTATATCCATACATCTTGATTATATCCATACATCTTGCTCATATCCATACATCTTGTTCATATCCATACATCTTGTTCATAACAATACATCTTGCTTATATCCATACATCTTGCTCATATCCATATATCTTGTTCATATCCATAAATCTTGTTCATATCCATATATCTTGCTTATATCCATACATCTTGTTCATATCAATACATCTTGCTTATATCCATACATCTTGCTTATATCCATACATCTTGCTCATATCCATACATCTTGTTCATATCCATACATCTTGTTCATAACAATACATCTTGTTCATATCCAAACATCTTGCTTATATCCGTATATCTTGTTCATATCCATAAATCTTGTTCATATCCATATATCTTGCTTATATCCATACATCTTGTTCATATCCATACATCTTGCTTATATCCATACATCTTGTTCATATCCATACATCTTGCTTATATCCATACATCTTGCTCATATCCATATATCTTGTTCATATCCCTAAATCTTGTTCATATCCATATATCTTGCTTATATCCATACATCTTGTTCATATCCATACATCTTGCTCATATCCATACATCTTGCTTATATCCATATATCTTGCTTATATCCATACATCTTGTTCATATCCATACATCTTGCTTATATCCATACATCTTGTTCATATCCATACATCTTGCTTATATCCATACATCTTGCTCATATCCATATATCTTGCTTATATCCATACATCATGCTCATATCCATATATCTTGCTCATATCCATAAATCTTGTTCATATCCATATATCTTGCTTATATCCATACATCTTGTTCATATCCATACATCTTGCTTATATCCATATATCTTGCTCATATCCATACATCTTGTTCATATCCATACATCTTGCTTATATCCATACATCTTGCTTATATCCATATATCTTGCTTATATCCATATATCTTGTTTATATCCATACATCTTGTTTCATATCCATATATCTTGCTCATATCCATATATCTTGCTTATATCCATACATCGTGCTCATATCCATATATCTTGCTCATATCCATACATCTTGTTCATATCCATATATCTTGCTTATATCCATATATCTTGCTTATATCCATACATCTTGTTCATATCCATACATCTTGCTCATATCCATATATCTTGCTTATATCCATACATCTTGCTCATATCCATATATCTTGCTTATATCCATACATCTTGCTTATATCCATACATCTTGTTCATATCCATACATCTTGCTTATATCCATACATCTTGCTCATATCCATATATCTTGTTCATATCCCTAAATCTTGTTCATATCCATATATCTTGCTTATATCCATACATCTTGTTCATATCCATAAATCTTGCTCGTATCCATACAGCTTGCTTATATCCATATATCTTGCTTATATCCATACATCTTGTTCATATCCATACATCTTGCTTATATCCATACATCTTGTTCATATCCATACATCTTGCTTATATCCATACATCTTGCTCATATCCATATATCTTGCTTATATCCATACATCATGCTCATATCCATATATCTTGCTCATATCCATAAATCTTGTTCATATCCATATATCTTGCTTACATCCATACATCTTGTTCATATCCATACATCTTGCTTATATCCATATATCTTGCTCATATCCATACATCTTGTTCATATCCAAACATCTTGCTTATATCCATACATCTTGCTTATATCCATATATCTTGCTTATATCCATATATCTTGTTTATATCCATACATCTTGTTTCATATCCATATATCTTGCTCATATCCATATATCTTGCTTATATCCATACATCGTGCTCATATCCATATATCTTGCTCATATCCATACATCTTGTTCATATCCATATATCTTGCTTATATCCATATATCTTGCTTATATCCATACATCTTGTTCATATCCATACATCTTGCTCATATCCATATATCTTGCTTATATCCATACATCTTGCTCATATCCATATATCTTGCTTATATCCATTCATCTTGCTTATATCCATACATCGCGCTCATATCCATATATCTTGCTCATATCCATACATCTTGTTCATATCCATATATCTTGCTTATATCCATACATCTTGTTCATATCCATATATCTTGCTCATATCCATACATCTTGTTCATATCCATATATCTTGCTTATATCCATACATCGTGCTCATATCCATATATCTTGCTCATATCCATACATCTTGTTCATATCCATATATCTTGCTTATATCCATACATCTTGTTCATATCCATATATCTTGCTTATATCCATACATCTTGTTCATATCCATACATCTTGCTCATATCCATACATCTTGTTCATATCCATATATCTTGCTTATATCCATACATCTTGCTCATATCCATACATCTTGCTCATATCCATACATCTTGTTCATATCCATATATCTTGCTTATATCCATACATCTTGTTCATATCCATATATCTTGCTTATATCCATACATCTTGCTCATATCCATACATCTTGCTCATATCCATACATCTTGCTCATATCCATACATCTTGTTCATAACAATGTCTGGATGATATACCAAGTTTTATTAAAACCAAGTCAGATATAGCATCTCTTGAGTGGTAAGAAACTCAAATTCAAGTACACACACACACACTCACACATACACATACACACACACACACACACACACACATTATATCATGCTCATAATTAAATGCATCAGATAGCTTGATGCTAATAAGCCCAGGTACCCAACTTGATAAAAATTTGATGGAGTTGCTAAAATGTTGGTATGTTCAGCCATTCTGATGCAAAATCATCTTATTAATATGTGCAACTCATGCTTACAAGTGTAATCATGCAAAAGCTTGATATAAGTCTATTTGATATTTAAGTCCAGTAAAACTAACAACAAGAAAGATCTTGATCTGCCATAGCATAACATGCCTGCTGACTAAATTCTATGTTGTTTGATCTACTGATTACACCTAACAAACTAAACACACCCAGAACTGCCAGTGCATTAAGCAAGTATATATTGTACCAAGTCTCCATAATTAAACTCGCACAAGATCTTAATGCAAGTCAACATTCAAGATCAAATCAGGAGATAAGAACGGACACAAACAAATCTCAATCTATAATATACAGGGAAGGGAAAACTTTTCAAATTTTGAAAAGACAAAAGTTCATCAACAAGTAATGTATTACTGGTTCTATCTGTTTATTAGTTGATCTGGACGCTAAACTTTTCTTGCAATTGGTGCTGCACATATTAAGATTTATCTATGACACAAGTAACACAATCCTGTGGCCAAATGTGCTCAAGAATCTAACCGGATACAAATCTTTGTGGGATGGAAACTGACCATATAAAAGTCATTAACAATGGTGTGTTCACATTAACTGATCATATACAAATCATTAACAATAGAGTGTGTATGGAACTGATGAAATAAAAATCTTTAATAATGGGGTCTGGACAGAAAAATATATGGACAGACAGCCATACCAATGCCAAAATGATCTCTAGGTCAAGCTTCTGGCAAAGTGGGAATGACAAAAATACTTGAAATACTGGTCATAATTTAGGGCGATACTAAAAATGTTATACCTTGAATCTGATAACTGCTGCATAACATTCTTCCCAACATCGGATGACAATTATAAATATAGGTGATGTCAAAAGCAAATCATGTTATCTCACAATGATTTCAGATGAAAATAAATTTATTAATAGCTTCAAATATTTAATCTCAAATCTTTAATGTAAAAGTATTGATTCTAGGGTTGAAAATGGTTAGGGATTATACTAAGATTTACATTTATATGGCAAGGAGTAAAATCACAATTCATTTATGGGCATCTGAAACTACATATTAATTAGCATAAACATTTTAAAGAAATTTTCTAACATTTAATGCCAATAAAGTTTTATAACTAAACATTAGGAACGATTTACTTATTTCGGCAGGATATAATAAAGAAATAGGTGCATGTAGGCCTTGATTTATGGCAAGGTTAAATCAACATTGTTCTGTTGTACTTAGGCCTAGTTTTAGTGGCGAGAATATTTATTTCCCCTGAATCACCCCATAGTGTGACTCATGATATATTATTTATAAATAAATTGATAAATGTAAATTATTTAGTACAAGACAAATTGTCATTCCTAGAGGTGTGTGTTATTACTTGCATAATGCTGTATTTTTTCTTTTGTTACCTACCACAGTACTTCTGTACTTTCCATCAGTAAGGAACAAACAGAAATTCCAGAATAATATTATTAATTGATAATAACAGTATGTTATTATTATTCCTGACGATATAATTTTTTTTTATAAAAAAGGCTGTATTTGTAACACAGTAATTGTTAATATTACAAATATCCTTTAGTCATATCTTCGACTCATGTCATGAATGCCAAATGGAATGCTGTGACAGATATTTGGGAAAACTTCAACTTTTGGCCAAATGGAATACTGTGACAGACATTTGGGAAACTTCAACTTTTGGCCAAATGGAATACTGTGACAGACATTTGGGAAAACTTCAACTTTTGGCGAAATGGAACACTGTGACAGACATTTGGAAAAACTTCAACTTTTGGAAAAATTTTAAATTAAAAGAATGAAAAATAATCCCACATCACCTTTTTGTTATTTACTAGTGTTTGTAAAAGTGTAAAATATTCCTTTGTAACACTGTAAATCATGTAATGATTTACAGAAGTGCACTTGTTCACTGTCTAAACTTTAGGTAACTTTTCAAGTCCACTAAATATTTTCTCATTTCTATTTCTTTTTACTGGTCCTTTCTGATAAATATCATTTCTATTTCTTTTTACTGGTCCTTTCTGATAAATATCTTGCCCAGGTGCTGTCATCCCAGTAAAAGTCCCTGCCTATAATATCAATAGTGTTGTTAGTACATTTTAAGCTTCAGTGACAACACTTCCTGTTTGTATCAACAGACTCTAGTATCAGCAATAGTGTAAGCTTTATCATTATATTTTAGCTACAGTTTTTAAATTGTAACTTATACAACAATTAACATACCCATAACATATTTATCTTCTATATGGTACTGATCATTTGGTATGGCATAAAGGCTGTCATTTTCTTTTCTGCTGATATATTTTTCTTTTATGTAAATGTAATTATTTTTTTTCTAAATAATATAATGTAACTAATATGGTGTTATTTTGTTTTTAAATCAGAGCAAGGTATTTTGTCCAGCTATTGACAGACAGAACAAAAAAGTCAAGCCCTTGCTAAGAAACACTAAATTGTTTGACCATAATATAATTGCAGTATACCATAGTACCTATTGTGGTACATCCATAAATACTGCCATTCACAAGGTACAAAGAATTTTGTGGTACCCAGTTCTAGTCAATCCTGCTAGGAATTTCCTTTTCTGCTGTTTATCAAATGGAATCAAGTACAAAGATCACAACAGGCGATACAAGACACAAACTGTTGGCTTCAAATAGTGACTTCAGGGCCTCGAGTGGCCAAGTGGTCTAAAGCGCTCTCCATTACGGATCACTGCCATCTCATCTCTGTCTGTGTGGGTTTGAGTCTAAGATTCCACGAATGTGGATATGTGAGAAAGCTTGCCAGTAGCTTCTCATGGGTCAGTGGTTCTTTCCATAGATTACCCGGTTTCTTCCTTCATCATTAATACTGGCTGCCATGTATAGCCTATTGTGTGCTGAAAAATGGTGTTAAGCCCCACAACAACAACATCAAATAGTGACTTCATACTCATATTTCCAGATTTTAAGAAGACAAAACAAAGAATGAAAATATACAATAATAAAGATCACATATCTTTCAGTGACACTAAACAATTCTTCATAGAGAAATGAATTTGATATTTTCAATTATTAATACCAATTTGTTTGGGACTCATCTTTCAAGTGATCAACATTTGTCATTACTTACCTAATGCCTTAACAAATTTATCAAACAAACTGTATGTAAAAACTGGTTCCTTTAGCTCTCGGAAGAAAAGCTTCAATGCACCTGCTATCACATGGACATCCCAAGTTTCTACATCATCAAGATCAACATTTTGACCTAAAAAAAAAATATAAAGTGAAAAAAAAACTTAAGTTTGGATTTACACAGTAAATGGTTGTTCCTGGTGTCAAATATTAAAAATGCATATTTTAAAAAATGAGCAAAATTTATTGTCTGTTTTGATTTGCACTGTTTATTTACTATGTAGATCAAGAAAAATATAAGACAGGAAAATATCATTATTTACAGAGCAGCTCAGGACATAACTCAAAATGTAAATAGAGAATCTCAAATGGGTAATGATTAAAAAATGAATTTATTAAATAAGTTGATTAATGTCAAGCTTTTGCAAGCCTTGGTGTCAGAAAAAGCTAGACATTATTTAATAAATTTCATAAATCTAATTTTAAATTATTACCCATTTGAGATTCTTTTTTATCAGTTTTTATTTCAGTGGATATTATATAGATAGAGAGAAAAAATAATTCTGTTCATTCTGACAGATGCTGCACCTTTCATTTATTACATGTAAAAATAGTTCCAAAGTTAAAAGTAATAATGTTTAAAAGTAGATTATTCTTTCTTACAAATTATAAATCAAATAACAAGTGTCCTTCCAAAAACAACATTTTACAAAGACAATATCATTTTTCAATAAGAATGTCCAATGTGCATGATGTCGCATTGTTTGATGCATTAGCCATTAAAGCACAGATGATGATCCATGTTTGTGTTACTTTCACAGTTAAATGTTATATTGTTGCAATATTCATGTGAAAGAAGGTTTACTGGATGCAGAAATTCCTATATTTATTGTAATGTATTTTGTGACTGGAATTTTGCAAAGGGTTATCCATGATTGCATCCAATTAGTAAAAGGAATACTGCACAATAATTTCATGGGCTTATTTGGACCATCAAAATCACATAAAGTGATATTTTAACATGTTATAATATCAAAGATTTTAAACTGCACACACTAAAGGCAAAGTGTTCTGACTATGTGATGTTATATATCAAACAGATCTGGACACTGGACATGATGAGACAATTTGTATGAAGCCGTTTGGGACATAACTAAAAATGTAATTTTATATATTAAACAGCTATGTAGATATTGCTGGATGAGAGACTTTGTACAGAGCCAATGCAGACAAAATGTATTGTTATATATCAAACAGCTCCATGAGACACTATGTAACTCTTGATAGAACTCAATTATATATTAAACAGATTTGGTCACTGGACAGGACGAGATGTTATGTACAGTGCCACTTTGAAAATAACTCCAAATGTGATGTTATATGCTGAACAGCTCTGGACATTAGACATGAATAAGTTGTTTTTAGAACCATTAAGAATATGACTCCAACAATATTATACACCATCATGCAGACTCTGTTTGATAATGACTGCATTGATGGTCATGTCAAGAGTGACTTTATATATAGTGTCTCATTCTGTCTCGTCTTTAGACACTATTGGCACATAATATTGCTCTCAGTTATTTTCAGAGCAGTTCTATCAACTAACTCTTAATGTTTTCCTTGGGCAGAAATTTCAGATTTAATTACTGTTTAGTTTTGTTTTCTGGAAAGTCACAAGATCATCAATGATAAATTATGTTCTGAGCAATAATTTTTAAGTACCTGCATCAACTGCACACCTCAGTTTTTGTATTGTTGACACATTTCCACCAACCCTGTATAAGCCATCATGATGTAGACCTGTAAAAGAAATGATCCTTATTAACCATATCTTCAGACTGTGCAAAACATAGATTTGCTATTGCATGGTGCCAAGAGATACTTGAACGTTTATGCTGTTTGACCAACTTTATATTTTAGGGAAATCCTACTTGTTCTCATTTGCAACCAGTTCTTGTCATGGTTCTAAAAATTTTGAAATCTGAGTTATTTTAGTGTTCTCTTATCCTTTTGTTCCAAAGTAATTTTGAAAAGCAACAAGCAACATTGACTTAAGGACTGGAATTTATTTAACAAAATACACATTATGATAAAACCCCACAACTCCTGGCTGTAAAATACTATGAATCATCAATATGGATGCTTTTCTTGCAGAGGTGTGTGTGAAGGCTTAATATAAATCAACATCATTTGGGGGAAGATTGCCTTAATTCTGCATAAGACCCATCAACTATTCTTTATCAATATAATGGCAACACAACTGACACATAGAACATGTAATAACAACACTCTGATATAAACTTTTCCTTTCTAAGGAAAAACAGGGTATGAATCCAGAAGAAGTGAGATGTGCTTGTCTCTTATGGGTCATCTGAACCACAGCCAATGGACACACAAGATTTTCATCTTTGCAATGCATGATCTTGGAAATAGAAGACTGAGTATGTTGGCTGTGCTTGCCAGCGTACAGTGTGCAAATCCACTGAAAGATTGAAGGGTAGAGGGACCACTTGGTGTGCAGAGATTGGCCACTTATTGACATACAATTGACCAAAACATTCAGTCTGCCAGTAATAAGTCTGATCTGGACTGTATCTTATGTTAGAAGAACCAGAGTACAATCTCCTGGACAAGAAGGTCACCGAAGTTGAGGGATATATTTCCCATTTTGAGAAGGTAAGCAACCACTACAAAATTGTCTGACTTTAGCTGGATGACTTTTTCAAAATTAATGTATCCAACACTAAAAATTTACTTTCTCTCTGAATATGTTCCTCAATTGTTTTGACATTTGGAGAATATGTAATAGGAGGATATTATGTTGAGAATCCAACCTAAACTTAAGGTGACCTTCAAGGCAAGGTTGGATTCCCCATATATAGGATACCCCACTCTCCTAACTTGTGAGAAGGACAAGTGGAAGTGAAGTAATTTATGTTTGGGAAGAAGAAATAATGAAATTATGTAACCAAACAGAATTTCTAGGTGAATCCAGCGACAACTGTTCATCTGGAGGATATCCTGATGTCAGTTGGGTCAGGTAGCTGACTGCAACTAGGCCTAGCAGATTGAAAGTGTCCCACTGACTGTGGAGCTAAATCTTGTAGGTTAAAAACTCAAGAGGGTTGACTGCATGTGCCCCAGCTTACAGCCTCTACAATGTATCAGATGTCAAAGTTGAGAAAAAAATACAAGACCTGCAGAAATTGCTCTGATCTCATGAGCAAAGATTTTCATGTGGTAACTGCTATGGTGAGATGTCAAAGTATGCCAGTTGTATTACCCGCCTCAGCCACATTAAGTAGGCTTGAGGGGTTATGTCCTGTTTCCCAGGTTTATTTTGAAGAAAGAGAGGCAGTCATTGAATTGACTCAGTTCACTTCAGAAACAGCTTGAGAGCATGGACTGAATCCTGTTTGAATGCCTGTGATGTATCAATACAGGAAAAATGTGTATGGTGACATTCTGACTGCCCGTTGACAGCAACAAATTCTTGGCACAATTAAACTGCATTTATTCATAGGGACCAATGAACCATCTGATCGAAACTGATGATAGAATGAGTCAACAGAGAGAGAGTAGGTAACTTGCTGATGCTGCATGCCAAAGCTAACAGTCTCAGAAAATAGGTTGTTTATCCAAAGAACTTTGGCAATGTTATGGTTAAGAGATTGAAATTCATGCAAGTCAGAACCAGGAAGATTTAACTTCAGAAACAGTGTGGGCTATTTAGGCCTATGCAGATCAATGATGGCCAACAAGTCTGAGAGGTTTCTGTCATGACCAAAATCCTCTGCCATGATGACCATGGGACAATGTCACTGACTTTGGACCAGTCTGTGAAGATGTACCACTTTCCTTCATATTAAGCCTTTGAAGTAGAGGGCCCTGTTGCTTGGTGATTCTTTCCATCATCGAAGAGTTAAGTTCTCTTTGCTATAGGGTACTCATTACAAGTACCAGGCATGAAGGTTAGCTAACTCGAGACAAGAATGGAACAGGGGTCCCAGGCTGTGTGAGAAGATTTAGCTTGGCCAGGATCTATCTGAGCAGATTAATCTATAAATGAAGAAGATTGTTGATCAAGCACTTGTCCCAGTGGAAAGGGGAGATCACAATCATTTTGCACTTTGATTCCGTCAATTTCTGTATAATTTTCTATACCAAAACCATTGGGGGTGGGTAAGCAAACACCTACAAACCATCCCAACTGAAAGGGAAATGATGATCCAAACCTCAGGTACTGGAGAAATAAAGGTGAAAAAATATTATTCCACCTTGTCTCAAATTGGTTGATCATTTGCAGCCCCAACAGTAGAAAAATCTAATTAATGACCAATGAGAAATAATTGTATATGGAAAATCTGGTCCTTCCAGAAAGAAGAATCAACCAAAACACTGCTTGGAATATGTCTGATCTGGATAGTGATGCTATGATGGGATGATCAAGAACGAACTCCAAGACCAGAAAGCAGAGATAGGGTGATTTTGTACCACACTATTGAAGAAGGTAAATTACTACCACAGAGTTGATGGACATTATGAGTATGACCTTGCCCTACAGCTGGTCTCTCAAGAAGTGTTAGGATAACTTTCATCCCACAAGATAGGTGTGGTGACCTCTGTATCCAAATGGAAGCTGAGTGTCAAAGCCTGGCAATAGATGGACTCCCAAAGCACATGTACTTACTTCCATACACAAAGCCTGGCAATAGATGGACTCCCAAAGCACATCTACTTACTTCCATACACAAAGCCTGGCAATAGATGGGCTCCCAAACCACAAGTACTTAATTCCATACACAAAGCCTGGCAATAGATGGACTCCCAAACCACAAGTACTTACTTCCATACACAAAGCCTGGCAATAGATGGACTCCCAAACCACAAGTACTTAATTCCATACATAAAGCCTGGCAATAGATGGGCTCCCAAACCACAAGTACTTACTTCCATACACAAAGCCTGGCAATAGATGGGCTCCCAAACCATAGGTACTTACTTCCATACATAAAGCCTGGCAATAGATGGGCTCCCAAACCATAGGTACTTACTTCCATACATAAAGCCTGGCAATAGATGGACTCCCAAACCACAAGTACTTACTTCCATACACAAAGCCTGGCAATAGATGGGCTCCCAAACCATAGGTACTTACTTCCATACATAAAGCCTGGCAATAGATGGGACTCCCAAACCACAGGTACTTACTTCCATACATAAAGCCTGGCAATAGATGGGCTCCAAAACCACAGGTACTTAATTCCATACACAAAGCCTGGCAATAGATGGGCTCCCAAACCATAGGTACTTACTTCCATACATAAAGCCTGGCAATAGATGGGCTCCAAAACCACAGGTACTTACTTCCATACATAAAGCCTGGCAATAGATGGACTCCAAAACCACAGGTACTTAATTCCATACACAAAGCCTGGCAATAGATGGACTCCCAAACCACATGTACTTAATTCCATTACACAAAGCCTGGCAATAGATGGGACTCCCAAACCACAGGTACTTACTTCCATACACAAAGCCTGGCAATAGATGGGCTCCCAAAGCACAGGTACTTAATTCCATACACAAAGCTTGGCAATAGATGGACTCCCAAACCACATCTACTTAATTCCATACACAAAGCCTGGCAATAGATGGGACTCCCAAACCACAGGTACTTACTTCCATACACAAAGCCTGGCAATAGATGGGCTCCCAAAGCACAGGTACTTATTTCAATACACAAAGCCTGGCAATAGATGGACTCCCAAACCACAGGTACTTAATTCCATACACAAAGCCTGGCAACAGATGGACTCCCAAACCACATCTACTTAATTCTATACACAAAGCCTGGCAATAGATGGACTCCCAAACCACATCTACTTAATTCCATACACAAAGCCTGGCAATAGATGGACTCCCAAACCACATGTACTTAATTCCATACACAAAGCCTGGCAACAGATGAACTCCCAAACCACATCTACTTAATTCCATACACAAAGCCTGACAATAGATGGGACTCCCAAACCACAGGTACTTACTTCCTTACACAAAGCCTGGCAATAGATGGGGTCCCAAACCACAGGTACTTAATTCCATACACAAAGCCTGGCAATAGATGGGCTCCCAAACCACAGGTACTTAGTTCCATACACAAAGCCTGGCAATAGAAGGGCTCCCAAACCATAGGTACTTACTTCCATACACAAAGCCTGGCAATAGATGGGCTCCCAAACTACAGGTACTTATTTCCATACACAAAGTCACATCCAGCTTAGGTTGTTCCCGAGGTATTCCTGTTATGAGCCCACACTGGATGTGCCACTGATCCAGGAATGGTACTATTTTGCTCATTATACTGATGCTGTAATTGAGTGCATCAACCACTTAGACTGCATAGGCATATATAAAGCTACCCACTGCTGCACTTAGCAGATATTCCCTGGCTGTAATCCATTTCTTGCTGCTATACTTATAGGGCACAAGTTGAGTCAACCCAGCAGGATTGAGCCCGCTGCTGCACTAAACAATCAAAGGAGTTGCAGATTTCTTGCTGGTAATAGAGTATATGAGCTTAATGATTCTGGCCACCGGAAGGTGGAAAGAATATATAAAGTTGTGGTGGTTGAGAAATTCTTTACCAAGATGGATGAACTGATGGAATGGACAAAGATAAAGAGATTGTTCCTTCTGCTGTCTTGAAACCACTTACCATAAGTTTTTGGAGGAGGATGTCCAAATATGCAGTCATCAAAGTAGATGAGGTCTTAAGGAACAGGGAGATTACACAGTTGATCAGTTACATAAAGGCACAAGGACTTGCATTCAAGCCAACAGGAGAATGAGGAACTGATAAAGTCTGATAGCAAACTTGCTTGGACAGATGGAGAGTCAGACTGATCTTGCCATCTCCATTTTGAGTTTCAGTGTGGGTATAATTTAGTTGACTAAGTTGATGATCAGCCACTGGCATCCCAGACCAGAAAAAAAAATGGAGAAGAAACCTGGAGACTGGGGGCTTTGAACAATCTTCACTGCTTCTTCTTAAAGAGTATATTGATCTCTTGCTATAAAACCATGTCCTTTACTGAATAAGCCAATGGTACTTCTGTCAGAACTGGGGAGGAATAAAGGGGTGGGTTTGGCAGAAAGAGATTTAAATCTTCAATGAAATGATCTGGATCGCCCACATACCATTTTCACAAATTATCTGCATCTTCTTTTTCTCTTCACCTCTTTTATTTACCTACTGTCTACACATCTGTTCTTTTTGTTATCTACATTCTGGCTATAACAATGACAAACTATATACTGTTTACAAGTAGATCTTACTGGTGCTAAGGGTTTTTTTTCCTTCCTGTGTCCACTCAGAAAAGTTTTATCCCCAAAATTCTTATTTTTCAGAAAATTGTCATTGTAAGTATAAACACATAACTTTCACTAAAATTAATAATAATTCTGCAAACTCCAGAAAGTCACTCTCTTAGGTCCATGCAATTAGATGATGAATAAGATTTAATTACTACAGAGACAATAAAATATACCTGTAATGTTGGCAAGAAAAACTTCATGAAGTGTATGTATGACAAGAGACTGTTCCGTGAAAACACAGTGGTGAACAATTTTCAAAGTACAAGCAAGTTGCAATACTATAATATTGAAATAACTTTACATGCACACAAACAATGCCAGCCAGCCAGTGTTGTTTTT
This sequence comes from Potamilus streckersoni, assembly GCA_016746295.1. Classification (NCBI taxonomy): domain Eukaryota; kingdom Metazoa; phylum Mollusca; class Bivalvia; order Unionida; family Unionidae; genus Potamilus; species Potamilus streckersoni. Next base: position 2,403,639 of record JAEAOA010000629.1, read on the forward strand.
TTTAGGGAGGATGTTAATGTGTCCATTCTGATTGCAATATATTGGAAAATTTTAATTCATACTCTATGGAGTTTCGAGCCCAGGTCCATGAGTAAATGACACCCATCACCTGCCTACACACACCAACCCATATCCCATCATGACTAAGCATGCATCACCAAGAAATGATGGTACTAAATCATTGTTATATCAACTCGTGTGTAGCAGACTCACTCACATGATGACCTAGTGATTAATTCTAATATACATATATACACACACACAATTGTTCCAGATTCTTATGAAAGAAATCAAGGTATATATGATTTTTTATTACAAAGAATTATAAATATATACCAAACAGAGCAAAGTGCTATCTCTGGATTCTATAGAAGATTGCTTGATAATAGTAAGCAGAATTAATAATTTAATACAAATAATACTATCACACAGGTTAGAGAACTTTATGTATATAAATTGTGCTGCTAATTGTTAAATAACTGATAAGGGTTGTTTTATTATAATAGATATATCTTCCATTAAATCAAAATATTTGTGAACAGATAAGATATAAAATATCCTTGCATGCCAGAAAGAAATCTTGGATAGTGAACTTGTATCAAAAACACACAATCTCTTGGCAAATTATTAACCTTGTAATCTTGCAGCATGTGAAGAATGTTAATATAGTTAACAGGTTTTCCTTTTTCAGAAACAATTCAGTTACAACTAGTACCAATTCCACTGCACAAGTGTGTCAATTTACAACTAGTATAATTGGTAATACCTCTATTTTCAATGGCTGCAATGGCTTTCTGCAGAAACAGAGGCACTTTCTGTTTTTCTCGTTCACACAACTGCTTCAAATCAGAACCAAACACGGCATCTGAAACAAATGATATATACAGATGTATACTTCTTTCTTAGTGCCAAAAACATCCAAATAGTCCCTTTAATAAATTCAGCAAAACCCTCAAAACAAACATTAAACTGTGACAAATTTAATACTTGGTTTTGATAGGTCTTGGGTTTTCAAGGGATCACAAAGTAAAATATATATCTATAGACATGATGGATATAATATCTTTTCAAGAAATGTTTAGAATTTTTTATCACTATAAATCAACAGTGTCCAAACCTAAAATGTTGATTTTCGTTTGTAAAGTCCAAAAAATTTCAGATGGATGTTTTGTAAACTTAGCTTAAGCAAACACTGTAACTGAGGGAGTTTGTAAATGTTTGTGTGACGGCTGGGAAGGGAAGGACAAGTAAGGGTAGGTGTATAGTTATCTCATCTATATCAGTCAGCAATTTACCAGAGTTTCGAGTTCTTTCTAAATTTTTTATGATTAAGCAAAGTACAGTGAAACGCTCAAAACCAAAACTAAAACTCAATGGGACCAAATTGAATTTCTGGTATTGAAATTTTTGGTTTGCCACGGGTATTATAAATAGGAAAAATATGGCTGTATGAACCATGATGTGGTGGACAAAATTTCAAACATGGCTGTATGTACCATGATGTCATGGATGGAATCTTAAGTATGGCTGTATGTAACATGATGGGGTGGACAGAATCCCAAACATGGCTGTATGAACCATGATGGGGGTGGACAGAATCCCAAACATGGCTGTATGAACCATGATGGGGATGGACAGAATCCCAAACATGACTGTATGAACCATGATGGGGTGGACAAAATCCCAAACATGACTGTATGTAACATGATGGGGTGGACAAAATCCCAAACATGACTGTATGTAATATGATGGGGTGGACAAAATCCAAAACATGACTGTATGTAACATGATGGGGTGGACAAAATCCCAAACATGAATGTATGTACCATGATGGGGTGGACAGAATCCCAAACATTTTTCTTTCTTTGAATTATTCTCTCAAGTGAGAAATTTTAATTGACAATTAGAAGCATTTATATTTCTGTTTGGAGAATCCACAAATAAAACTTCAAACTGTTTTTTATGTCACAGCTTTTTGAATAAAAAGTTAACTGTTCTTTCATTTTAGCAATGCACTGACACAAATTTTCAATTAGTTTAATCATGAAACAAACTTGTCATTGTCAATGATTCAGTTGAATTGTTTGACAATAATCTAATGTTACTGTTAAATTCATTTTGTGATACATCCTGAAAATAAATAAATATATATATATATATATATATATATATATATATATATATATATATATATATATATATATATATATAATACAAGGACTTCTGTATCATTATATATCCTTACACTACATTCAATATAAAACATCTATTTCAAACATCACAATCCCACATGGTTAATGAAAACAATTTTGGTCTTATGGTTTTTCTTCCACTTTTAAGTAAGTAATTTGTGGATTAATAGTTTGTTTTAAAAGTGACCATGAATAAATAAATATCATAACAATTTTGTGACAGCAATCAAGAAAAGTCTCTTAACGTTGGAGTTTAAATTCTTCCCTCAGACTCTAACAAATGTTAGCACACATCAATCAAGAAAAGTCTCTTAACGTTGGAGTTTAAATTCTTCCCTCAGACTCTAACAAATGTTAGCACACAGCAATCAAGAAAAGTCTCTTAACATTGGAGTTTAAATTCTTCCCTCAGACTCTAACAAATGTTAGCACACAGTGAATATGCATGATCACTTGTTTTTTCATCCAAAGTCATGACTGAAACAGCTTTACAAGATTAGGCTTGACTCTTAATTAAAACCTCAAAGATCTGACTTAAAGTTACAGATCAAATACAGTGCTTATCAGCAATTTATACAAACAGGGATTCAACACTATTTCTTTCATGAACAGCGTTTAAATTTTATAAAATTTTAAAACATTTTCATGTGAAAAGACACCTTGTCCAATGAAAAGCTTGACTCCAATCCTTTTGTAACATTTACAAGGCAGATCATTTGGGCTTATCACTGGAGAAATAGTATTATAAATCTTTCTCATCAATACCTTTGTAAATTCCTCTGGCTTTGAGAGCTGTGACAGGCTGTCGTTTGTTGAGAAAGTTCACTAACACATTTCTGATGAATCCTTTGTCTCTCTCTACACCTCCACCTTCAGAAGGTTTTCTTGCATGTTTTGTCTCTTTATCTGATAAAAATGTTACAAGAACAGATTTATTCAAGCAACTTATAAAACACGTTTCTGAAGGATGCTGAACTCGAAAATAACAGGTGTCTAGTGATCTTAAGATATGGTTGCAATACTAAAACCTGAAATAGGTAAAAGTTACTTAAAGAAACCTGGGATTAAAAATTCTGTAAATAAAGCATTGTCCCTAAATGTTTCTGTAGTCCTTAGCTAGTGGTGGAGAGACTTAAGAATATGCTAAAATTGAAACTCAGTGTTTGCTACTTTTGGTTTTTATAAGGTTTCTGCTATCCCTATTTGCTGAGACAAGCGAACCTTGAAATGAACACAAAAATAAATGCTGTCTAAAGAGGATTGGGGAGTTTCAGGTACTCTTTTCATAATTTAACCTAGAAATATATATGATCTCTATGAAATTTTAGCCTTGAATGAAGTCTGATCTTCATGGAATTTTAATCTTCAATGAAAGTCCAATCTCTATAGTATTTAAATATAGGAAGTCCAATCCCTATGGTATTTTAATATAGAATGTCCTATTTCTATAGTATATAAACATAGAAAGTCCAATCCCTATAGTATTTTAATATAGAATGTCCCATCTCTATAGTATTTAAACATAGAAAGTCCAATCTCTATAGTATTTAAACATAGAAAGTCCAATCCCTATGGTATTTTAACATAGAAAGTCCAATCCCTATAGCATTTTAATATAGAATGTCCCATCTCTATAGTATTTAAACATAGAAAGTTCAATCTCTATAGTATTTAAACATAGAAAGTCCAATCTCTATAGTATTTAAACATAGAAAGTCCAATCCCTATGGTATTTTAACATAGAAAGTCCAATCCCTATAGCATTTTAACATAGAAAGTCAAATCCCTATGGTATTTTAATATTGAATGTCCCATCTCTATAGTATTTAAACATAGAAAGTCCAATCTCTATAGCATTTAAACATAGAAAGTCCAATCCCTATGGTATTTTAACATAGAAAGTCCAATCCCTATAGTATTTTAACAAAGAAAGTCCAATCCATATGGTATTTTAATATAGAATGTCCCATCTCTATAGTATTTAAACAGAAATTCCAATCTCTATAGCATTTAAACATAGAAAGTCCAATCACTATGGTATTTTAACATAGAAAGTCCAATCCCTATGGTATTTTAACATAAAGTCCAATCCCTCTAGTATTTTAACATAGAAAGTCCAATCAATATGGTAATTTGGCATTGAAAAAAAAATCAACTGATTATTACAGAATACTTCTTTCCTATATGCATTATTATACATGTAGAGTGAGGGAGAAAATAAGGAAGGGATAGACAGATGTTGATCCAAGAAAGTAACACACATTCTTATCTAAAGGTGAAAGTCTGATAATGAAATTATGTTACAGTAATAATGAAGATATCACACAACTCTTCACCATTACCAGCTTACAAAGTGTGAATTTTTGAAATTTTCTCCTGTACTTTTGTTGCCTGCATCAGCACTCTAATTCGAGCAGAAACTCTGTCCAACATCTGCATACAGTTCTAACAAAATCATCAAGGCTTATTCTAAAAAAAAAAACCCACCACCACAAAAATCATGACACATGCTTAACTATGCATTTTTTTCTCAATGTCAGTTTTTTTTAATAATATTCCTCAAACAATGCAGTAGTTAAATTATTTGCTTGGCACCTTTTTTGTTCCCAGTTCAATCCCTCTGGTCAGTATGGGCTAGTGGTCACTCCCTTCATATTCTTTTCTTTTTCTCTATATTCCCCATTTTCCTTCATACTACAGCTCACTTCAAGCTACCATTTTATTTCTTTGTAGGGTACTAAATACAAGTTTGTGTTATTTACAGAATGAGTGACAAAAAGAAAATGCCTTGAACTGAATTTGCACATCTTCACCCTTCAATCTAGGACACATCAAGATATTTTATGTGGCTGAAAAGCTTGCATACCTGGCTAAGATTTTTCTTCAGGGACCTCCCAACCCTACCCCTTTCAACAATTCCAAGAGCACTGAGGACTCAACTTTGGTGACATTTATTGTAATGTCTCCTTTAGAAGGATACAAAAGTAAAGCTCAAGACTTGCCAACCTTAATAAGACCTTGGCAAAACAGTAAATCATTTTCAATATTCTGTAACGAAATATCACATATTGTCAACTTGGCAAAGATGCATTTAAAAAGTTCAGAAATTAGTCTGAGACTCATGAAATGAAGGCAAAGCTTATGTTCAACTATAAGTTTAAACCTTAATTAATTTTGGTACAGTTTTAGAAATTGCAATATTTTTTCTATTTCAAGTGGCATGATGCTCAATAATTTCTACCCTTCATGCATTTTTCCAACAAGCTTCTGAATAGTCCCTTTTTATACTTCTCTGCTGACTGTATAAAAGGCTTAGTGTCCCTTTGCCTTGATCTTGCTTTCATTTGTTTGATTCCATTTCTAGAAAATACTGTAAGCAACATTTTAATCATGCAGAAATTCTGAATGAAAAAAATGGAGAGTTATAACCATCTAAGATACTACTTTACAGTTAGTTTGGTTCCTTGGCTGACTCTACACTGAATCTAACATGAAGCCCAAATTAAACATGGACAAACCAGTAAGTGGATTTGACTGCAAAGATCATGTTTTCCAAATTTTTGCATTCCATGACTGTGCTTTAAAAGTCATTTCAGAAAGATAGTCAGTCATTGGCAGGTCTGTGACTCTATGACCCTCATTACAAAAGTGAATGGATCTGAATAATTCTCATCTATTAAACAATGGAAAACCTTCAATCTTATTACTTAAAAAAATCTAGTAAGGATGAACATTGCAAGCTCTTAAAAATTAATAGAGTTGGGTAAATGAGCCAAATTTATGTTGATGCTACCCAAGTGCACACTGTAGTCATCTTTCTTAATCTTTTCTGTGGGGGTAAGCCATGGCAGTTCTGTTGCACAAAGATTTTTTTTCAAATAATATGGCCTCATTATATCTCAATGAACTATTTCATACTAGAAAACAAGCCAACACTCCTAATTTTAAGACCAGTTTCAGCTAATCAAATTCCCATCCCAAAACCAAATAAAGAAATCTTTAAGAAAAGTTTTCAATATTCAAACCATTAAATTGGAACAGTATCCCAATATAAACTAGAGAAAGCACAAAAAAAATGCATTTAATCTAATTCAATGGATGAAAAGCAAAATGTTCAGATGAACAAACACATTACAACTTTTTAATCTTCCATTTTGTTATCTCACTACTTTTTGTAATATATACAAAATGTACCTAGTTGGAACAAGTTCATTTAAATTTTGCATTTATTATGTCCATATATAAATATAGCTTTTTATAAATGTTATGCATTTGTGCGTGTGCGTGTGTGTGTATGTGTGTGTGTGTGTGTAACTATGTAGATGTACTCTGAATGTTGCTGTTGTTGTAGGGTTTAATGCCATTTTTCAGCACAAGACAGGCTATACATGGCAGCTAGTATAAATAGTGGAGAAAGAACCTGGGAAAATACAACTGCCGTATGCAGGGCAATCAAGCATCAGCATCACTACAATACTCATTATGTACAAAACACTATGGCATCTTCTCACAATGCAACAGAGTGCTAGAGAAAAAGAATAAACTGATTTCTTGGTCAAGATTTACAGGTTACTGCATCTGCATGGGAAAATATGAACGAGTTTCTTGGATGGTCATACTGCACAACCTTGGAAGTGCAGTATATCCATCCGACAAAACGAGTTTATATTTTCCCATATAAATGCAGTTACCTTTTTGTTATATGTTCATTTTCTTATTCTTCCCAATGCTTAAATATATCAACAAAAATACACTACAATAAACAAAGTAACCGAATGTATGTTTTTTTCCAAACTAAATATACAAGCTTAGCTGCATCATCATACAACTGGCGCACATAACTCTGCCCAGAAAAATTTGAAGTTGGTCGCATGCTAGTTTTTAAGTTATGAAAGAAAATGGTGTTTGGTTCACTTAAAATTGAAATTTGGAGCAATATTGTTAATGAACACGCATTACAACAACTTTTCCATTTCATCTGGAATGAATACGTTTTTGTATTTTTGTCGATTCAACACATGAAGTAAATTACATCAGATTCCAGCAGCGTTTGCCAATTTAATGGTATTGAAGTGTGTTGACATCGGCATGCATGTTTCTGTTCTGTCATTGAATGATTCAGATCATAATGTGGGAAAATTATAAAGCCTTTCAATTGCAATTATTGAAAAGATGCTGTGGAATTAATATTTCATTTTGAGTGCAGTAAGGAGGAAGTAATTTGCACTTGGACTATACTTGAAATTACAGTACAGTTTCAAACTGTGATCAACCAGCTCATGTAATTCGGATTTGCATAACTAAGAAAGTACATTTTGAGGAAATTCAGGCTGTAAAATTGCAGGTATATTTTTGCCATTTTTTTTATTACCAGCTAAAGAAGACAGTTTATGTCTTATTACTTGTGTGCTATTGTGAAGACCCTGTATGGCATCTATACGTAGCCTAAATCTGAAACATTGTATCGAAAAACTTAATGCGGAATATGCCAAAGCAGTTTGTATGTGTCTGTCAATGAAATATTGGCTGGTATGTAGCAGTCCATGAAATATCTGCTTAGTTCATTCATAAAAAAAATTGTTTATGTTAGAAAATAGTTCCTTTTTTTCACATGCATATAGTATGAATGCTGCATGAGACGTGCAATATTGGGAAATACTGATTCTCACAATGTAAAGGAGAAATAAATGAGCATATAATAATTATGCATACAATAACTTTGAATAATTAGTTTTGGACCATTAGGTGACAATCATAGTAGTACCATGCTTAATCACTTAAAAGTCAAGTCCAACTGCAAACTGCACAGACCCTGGATCTGTCACCACATATAGCATGCAGTTTGTCAGGAGCAATCAGCATGACAAATTACACAGACCCTGATCTGTCACCACATATAGCATGCAGTTTGTCAGGAGTTAATCAGCATGACAAATTACACAGACCCTGATCTGTCACCACATATAGCATGCAGTTTGTCAGGAGCAATCAGCATGACAAATTACACAGACCCTGATCTGTCACCACATATAGCATGCAGTTTGTCAGGAGCAATCAGCATGACAAATTACACAGACCCTGATCTGTCACCACATATAGCATGCAGTTTGTCAGGAGCAATCAGCATGACAAATTACACAGACCCTGATCTGTCACCACATATAGCATGCAGTTTGTCAGGAGCAATCAGCATGACAAATTACACAGACCCTGATCTGTCACCACATATAGCATGCAGTTTGTCAGGAGCAATGACAAATTACACAGACCCTGATCTGTCACCACATATAGCATGCAGTTTGTCAGGAGCAATCAGCATGACAAATTACACAGACTCTGATCTGCTGATGCATGGCAAATCAGACTTGTTTGCAGCTGGGTTCAACTTATAAGGGAGTATATACAGTAAAGATTCAAAACATTTTATCTGATTAACCTATATAATCAAATATTACATACACACACACAAATGTTACAGTTCTACAGGTATATAAAGTGACAACAGATGTATACTGTTCATTCTGCTTCTGAGTTTGAGTTCTAAATATAATAGCATTTTTTATGTACAAATGTACCTTGTTTCAACCTTTTAGTTCCCTAATCAAATACTAGAGCTATGGAGATAAATATATAAAAAGGAAAAAAAGCTAAATTTGTACCTTTAGATTTAAAGGAGGGTCTCCTCTTATTTTCCCCAGAATCATTTTCTGGCAATAAAAGTGTATCCACACTGACTTCTGATGGTGCTCCCTGGATAAAAGTTTACAGTAAAATACAAGCTAGTTTTGTAAAAAATTAAATACTTCACATTACAAATCTTAACTAAATGAAACTTCTCTGTTAATTATTGCATATTTCAATTTTAAGACTCTACTGACCAATACACACACAAACACACACACACACATTGGTTTAACATTGTGAGGTATCATTTTCAATTAACATGGGTTAATTGTGACTGTTCTGGATGCATATCCATTCAAAAGTACTTATAAGTGTCAAGATGGCTTCTATGGCAGCCATATTGGATGTACAAGCAGCACATTTTTCTTTAATGCCAAATAGGCATAAAAGGAAATCTTCTGGTGAAAAAGAAAACTCATGTCCATAATAAGACTTTTCTTCAAGAAAAGTAATGATAACATGTTCAAGATGGATGCTGTAGTGGCCTTACTGACTGTTAGATTGACACTATTTTTATTTAGAATCAACTAGACATCAAAAGAAGATTTTTAATTTAAACCCTATCTATTCAACAAAAGTAGCTATAACAAGAGGGCTAATGTAGTGACCATGCCAAATATCCACATGGCATCATTTGCACTTAGACCAACTAAACCATGGCATGAATGCATACATAAGGATTCATGGCAATCCTCCAAGTAATTTAGGAGTGATAACAAACTTGTGCAAATGAAGACTAATACTGAATGAACAAAAAAAAAGAATCCCATCAGCTCTTATAGTCTGTGACTAAAAATCTCAAAGATAACATTTGTCCATTTTAAGAATCATTTTGTTTCTCATTACTTTTGAGAATCATTTTGTTCTAAGGGAAGCATTTGACTGTTTATGTAATTATTATATAACTATATAATTACATGTACTATGTATAGATTATATCTTTTTTTCTTTCAATCCATTCTTTTTTTAGTCAACTCTTGTTATTTAATATACTGTTAAATCAGGTTTATTACATTAAGAAACTGGTAAATGCAATTTAAATTTTATTGTTGAAAAAATTGGATAGGGTACAGAATTTGGAATAAACATGGAATTTGCAAATCTCAGTAAGCAATCATTTATTCTGCAAGACATTTTAAAACAATGATATGGTCTCAATAAATAAAAAAATAATATAGGAAGAAAGATTAATGATAATATTTTTAAATGCTTATTTGTAACAATATTATAAAACATAAATACTGATTAAGTCTTATAAATTAAAATTTAATTTTAACTTTCAATTATCTAATTTAATGAGTGAATAAAAAACATAAGTCCTAAACCTACATCTAAGCATAATTTAATTTAACAACTGCTGAAGATGTAATTGTTCATTGACACAATGACACAAGCTAATTTGGAGATTAATTGTCTCCAGACAATTACAATCGATAAAAGGTTCTGATCGTAGTAACATGGGTCAGCATAATGTATTGTTCAAATCACACTCCATAGACAGTTCTGGCCTTTGGCTATCTAAGTCAAAAATAACTTGCAAGTTCTAATAAATGCATCTATTTGTGTCCTTTCTCTATCCATTAATGTTTCTGATTTGGTAAAAGTGTTCAGAGACTCCACCTGCTGTGTGCTGATTTTTATATTACTACAATAGATACAGACATGCACTCAAGTTATTGCCATGTGCTATCGATAAAGAAGTGTATGGTGGCATTTAAAATCACTCTCTCAAGGAATAAACTAGTACAAACATACTGATTCATTTGGCTCAAGTCGGTTGTCTATTTCTAGAAATGAAGCCTTAGCTTGCTTACAATGGATATATATCCACTGATAATGTCAACTTAAATGATGCAAAGTGATCTTTATTCTCCCTTATATGGTAATAATACAAGTGCTAACTTCCTATCCTTGTAAAGCCAATAGAAAAATTTTGATATTTGATATATCCAGGTTTTCAGCCGTGATGTGTTCCCACTTGAACTATTTGGAGAATATTCTCCACTTCCTCTCATAAAACTTCTTGAGTGTGGGCCTTCTCATCTAATCAATTCTTTCATCTCTTTTGAGAAATGTTTGCCCCAGGGGTCTTGCTTCATATGGTCCCAATATGATGATTCATCACATCCATGTCTGATGAAGCACCTGCAATCAAGGTTATTTGAGCAGGTATGGAAAGACTGCAATTCCTACTACTGGGCCTTTATGGTTTTTAGCATGGGAAGGAAATCGGAGCTACATGTCTTTCAAACAAGCACATTGTTTTAGCCAACCTGTGTTGATATGGGTCATTATCAACCCTTGACTTTGAATTACAAGTCTCTATCTCCAAGCCTAAAGATAATTTTCCAAGACTTTCACTCTTGTGGGTTGCATAAAGGATCAAACAGCATGCTGATAGCCTCACCTTTTGAAGAACTTGTGATTTGCGGGACTGAAGAGAACATGTATGCTTAAAGGGCAATACTCACTATAAGCCATGTCAGATTTTCTTATCTGTCAATATGGGAGCCAAAAAATGGCATTTCTTGATCTTTTGAGCTTTGGTAAACACTGGACAAGAGAATCTTTATAGTGTTCTCAAAAAGATGTGAAATGTTTTGGGACATGTGTAATGTTGGGTAATGCTATAGTGAGGCCCTCTGAAACCACCTTGACAGCCACAGATCATGAAGTACCCAAAATGAGGCCTGGAGGCCCTCTGAAACCACCTTGACATCCACAGATCATGAAGGTGCCCAAAAATGAGGCCTGGAGGCCCTCTGAAACCACCTTGACATCCACAGTTCAGAAGGGCATTGCTTTCCATTCAGTGGGAAACTTGAATTCCTCCAGACGGAATGCCAAAAAAAGAAAAGTGTAACCTCAGCATTGTCACTGATGGGGTATTGAGAAATGGAATGAACATTCCCCATTAAGTGTGCCTCAGAGGATCACTTCTGTTTAGAACACTGGATTATTGGACCAATTAAATTAGCCTCTTAAGTGGCCTGAGGCAATCTAAATATAGTTATATAATGACTGCATAGACAGCAGGTGTTGAGAGAAATTAAGCTCTCTTGCCATGTGAAGAATAACAGCAAAATATTGGTCAATCATCTAGGGTATTATGATAGAGTGACAGCTGAAGAAGCAATCAGCACAAATGACTTGCATAGCTTTTTTTAAAAAAAAGACTATTTTTTATGATCCAAATTCTATAGTATAAAATCATTTAATAATGACTTTAATAAATTTTAAACATAAAATTTAATAGGAAAGGGAAAGTAAAAAAACCACTATTGTGAAATGAACTGAAATATATATCTATATTAGAAGTTTCCCCTCAAAAATGTTTAATTTCACAAAGTAAACTGAGATAATATATTACTTACTACTTCCTCCAATTTAAGCTTTAACTTGGTGAACCATTCCATTATTTTCCTTTCATCATCATGCTGTATTAAAACTTGGTTCTCAGGGTAAGAGATCTGCAAGAAAAATACAACAGCCTGCTACCTTATAATACCCACATAATAAGATCCCTCAACACACTGAACTCAAAAATTTCCCTTCTCTGGAAGGAAGTAGTGTAAAATAACACCTCTAAAGTGGAGAGTTCACAATATATAAACTGGAGATGATTCTTTTGGTGGCGCTCACCAGTTATTATGTACTTTTGAGAGAGTGATGTATGTAAGGTGGAGTTGTTTGCATTTTATACATGCATAGTGGAGAGAATGTTGTCATACCTATATACTACTTTCATGTAATGTGGATGAAATTCCTTTGGATATTGTATTTTTGTAAATTTTAAATGATCTTATGACAATGCTAACTAAAATGACTGCTCCCTTGTGCTCCAAAAATCAACCTGAATTTGTCTAAAGTACACTATTCTTGGCAGCTTTCAAAATATGGAAAACAAATTTTTCCAAACTAGACAATACCAGCTTCTAAAAGTGCAATGTATGAATTACCAAATACATAAAATGTAAAAAAAGTTATCGGCTCTATTGTTTACAATTTACCTCTGAAGTTCGAGAAGTGAAAATGAGTAAGTAGAGCTAGCACTTTTTTGAAAGGTGCACATCTGGAGTAAGGCCAAGCTGTATAATCTAACCCATATTACACCCATCAATCATACATCAAAATAAAGGGACTTAAAGGTTCTTTGAACAATACCTAAGATATACAAAGTCTCTTTTAAATACCCAATATAACTAGTGAGGAAACCCGGAGAAACTCTTTTTCTTTAAAATTCTAACCCTATGCTAAATAGAAACTGTAGAGCGCCACCTTTAGCATTACATATATGAGATAAGGACATTGTTTATGTTATCATTGCTGCATGTTTTTTTATGAGCTTGTGCCCCAAACATACCAAAAAAAAAATTTTGTACACACACAGTACATTTATTACTGCACATATGGTGATTCCCTTTGTCACTAACAGCTTTTTCCCTATGACAAATCCAGGAAAATTTATTTAAAAGTGGGAGTTGGACTTATAAGGCTTTATTTATTGAAAATATTTATATTATAGGCTGGGGATGGACTTATCAACAAGCTTGGACATAGCATTGGAGTGTTATGGCATATGCAAAGAAATCTTCAATTTAACATTAGTGTTGGCGCAGTAATTAAGGACAACAAAGATGCATAGGAATCAAAATGAGAAATAACTTTGCTTGGTGATTTCTTAGGTTTGCGTTTCATTGCATAGCAACAAAAATACATTAGTTAGTGCCATGGAAACTGGAGTTACGTACCTTGCCTAAGGACATGCAATGGGAGCCAATCTAGGCTGATTTAATATAACGATTTGAACCAGAACTCTTCTGGTCACAAGTCTGGCATGCTAATCATTATGTCACTGTGGCTCCTGCCTCAATTAGATGCCTCAGGCATATCTAGCTTTCTCAAGCCTAATGTGAGTGCTTAGTTTCTGTACAAGTATATCCTCTCCTATTCTATTTAAATGAAATTAAGTTTTACACTGGCTAGTATGAAAAGAACATCTTGATTAGAATAGTTATCCTGGCCAGACGTGTGACGTCCTATGGATGATTCCTACCAATATTGATAAAACAATTCAATTCAGAATTGTTCTAGAGAAATCAATGAAAACATTTAAAACTAGAAGCCATACCATTACATTGGGGAGGAAATCTGAACACAATTTTGGTCAAGCATGAACAAAGAAATAAATGTCCAATCTAAAATGGCCCAATGGTTTCATAGAAATCAAAAACAGATGGCTGAGAGATAATAAATGTTATACAATCCACAACTGATGCAGGGTCATATAAAAAACTTGTATGGCTTTATGGCCAAGTAAAACACAGAGTTGCCTATATCTATCATTGGCATTGCTTGTAATTAAGTTCATCTATAATTGGTTTACATTAGTATAGTAAAAAAAACAACGGATTACAAATTCTATTTCACTTACAATTCAGTTATGCTGTGTCAAGGATCAGTTGACTGGGAAAGATTTGTATGTTATCTCTTTAAATTAGTTTTGGCCCGGTTTCAGAATAATGTCACTGGGTGGGGCATGATGCTACATGTCTGTGGCCTGATGCATTGTAGTGATATGACTGAAAATTGTTAATGCTAAAAATACAAATTGCATCACATTGCATCCTTTAAAAGAATAGTAGGCCTCAACAGTCAAGAAAAAAACTCATTTTTAAAAATTGCTATATAATTAAAAAATATTTTATAAATAGGATCTAAAAAGCCCTTAAGAAAAACACCTACATCAAGCAAGATGTCAAATGGAAATAATAATCCAAAAGAAACTGATGATCAATCATTTGAATGTGAACTAATTCATGATACCTACCATAACAACATTTTTGCGGCTACTGAAATCTTTGGGGTTGAGCTCTACTATTGCTGTGGGGAGGGAGACTATGAACTCGCATTTTCCTCCTGGTGATCCCTGTTTCATCTGCATGGCCTTCTGGTCCTTGTAGAACACCAGATTGGAACCGGTCAATACAACAAAAGAGGTGCTCCACTTTTTACTGAAATACAAGAATATTTATGTATGTGTATAGCCTTTATATGTGGTAGAACACTGCCAGGTTATCTATGGGATCTAATGACAACAGCCAATGCTCTAGATAACTGCTGGACCTACTGGGTATTTTACTCATAAAATTACAAATGAGTGAAGTTAGATTTTAACAAAAAATAATTGGCTATTTTGTCTTCAGTTTTAAAAAAGAATAATTTAAAACTGAAAAGCCCTAATTATTCCCCATGTTTTGAAACAAAATAAATTTATCTGCAGTCATATCATCATATCTTGGAGACACACACACTCTCTCTGCCCTTCCCCCCTCTCTGTCTCTCTGTCTCTCTCTCTGTCTCTCTCTGTCTCTCTCTCTCTCTCTCTCACTCACTCACAAAGGAGTCTGTACATTTGGTGTCCTCATCAGAGTAAACATATTTCATTTTGTATTTGGTATAATGCATACATCTCAACCTTTTCTCTGCATCACTTGCATCAAATACTTCCAAGTGTGGGCAATTTAATAGTCAACAGAATTATGAATTATATCAGGGAGATTACTTCCTTGGCAGATTTTCTCTAACATTCTCCAAACAATTTAGCATCTGATAATATAACTTATGCCATAAATAAGCAAGCAAGTACCCTGTCAACTGTTAGACTAGTTTATCATACTTGTTATACACAACCATGAGCTTTTTCAGTTTATTTTATTAATAATTTAAGTGGCAACAGTCAGTAAAATTAGACCATTAGTTTAACTCAACTATTTCTTTTTTTAAAAAATGTGTGATTTATATTTTTATTTTTATTGTAGTCTTAACAATTTTTTTCATATTGCTGTGATATTGGCAGTGGAATGGTTTATAATGATGTCTAGCACTGTGGCATCATGCCATGGATAAGTAGCATGCTGTACCACCCAGTCACATTATTCTGACACCAGGCCGACAGGTCCTAACACTAACCTCTTAATGCTAAGTGGCGAATGAGGCAGCTGCTAGTACCATTTTTACATCTTTGGTATGATTCGGCCAGGGTTCAAACCTGTGACCTCCTGTATCCAAAGTGAATGCTCTAGCCACTTACACTAGAATAATATTAATCTATTGGGTATCTGAAATACGCTGCTTCTCTGGGTCACTGTAAAGCTTTTCTGGGTCACTGTAAAGCTTATCTGGGTCACTGTAAAGCTTATTCAAATATCTGAATAGAAAACTGGTATTAAAATATGCTTCAATTACCTAGACAGTAGGCAGCACTTTGTTAAAAAATAAATGTAAATATAAGCTATGTAATGCTGAAGACGTTTGCAAGAAAACAATGTCAAGCCTGTCAAATCACCTGAAATTAATTAACAAAGTAATAATGTCAAAATAATTAGGTCACATTGTCCCCTACATTAACATTTATATTCTTTATACTCTTGAAAAACAAGTTAATAAAAATGTCATATATAACAGGAGTTATATCAAAGTCAACATATCAAAATAAAGGTTGTATCAAGTCAACAAGGTACAGAATAGGAGTCATATTGAATTCAACATGCTTAGAATAGGGATCATATCAAATCAACATATCAAAATCAAAATTTTAAAAATATGGATCATATCAAAACCAAAAGCATTTAGAATAGGGGTCATATCAAAGTCAATAAAGCCCTTAAATATCTATCAAACACAACTTGAACAGTGGTGAACTCGGATGTTTAATCTGCCACGAGCACTTTTGTTAATCCAACAAACCATTACCACCATTACCCCCCCAGTTATCACCAATATATTTCTGCATTTGGTCTTTATTAGTACAAAGCCAAAGTTGCTTCTCTGTCCCATGCCTTTGTGAAAATGACAAAACTGTTTGTTGGAGTCCCTCTTTATCCATGAACCCAATGATCTACTCTTAAAACTTTACCACTAGTACAGTTGCACGAATGCAAATTCCAAACCCTATGTAGCTCAATGGCTTGTTGCTATCTGTCAACCCGATGTAATTCTTATAATTCTTATCTTTTTCCATTTCACATGACAATCGCAATCATATCTCCCACCTAGTGCTGAATGTAAGACATCAATGCTGACATTTGTGTTTTGGGCATCAGGGTCTTATGAACTAATAGCTCTGTGTAGCATTTTTTTATGTCAACTAACATTGTAAAGAAAGTCATTTTCAGGAGTATCTCACACAACCGGCAACCAATAATGACACTTTCCTACAAAGTAGTCATAATGTTTTAGTCAGACTTCTGATGTCTTTTCTCTAATAAATTCAAATTCTTACTAAAGAAATGGACATGTTTTCAAGTATCATTGGCCTACATTCTGACTGCATGGAAAGCGATGAAAACTAGGAATGCTTAAATCAGGTTAAGTTGTAATACTATTCTTTAACAAAACAAATAAGAATATATAATGCCTATGGAATTGCAAGCAACATTTCGTTTCATTCAAGAGATATATCCCTCATATGAACATAATTCGGCATACCTCAACTAACATCACATTTCAACAAATTCAAATGTATGTCAATGGAACATGAAAATGAGTCCATTTGCTAGTGTCAGATTTTGATCAGCCAGGTAAAAACAGCATTGTAAGTATATTAATTACATATGGATTTGTGGAAAAGTGTCCATATGGGCTGCCAAGTGTGTGAGATATTCCTGAAACTTGTGTGACACTGGAATATGCTATACAAGGCCGTTATTTGGGTAGTAAGACATAACACTAAAACATAAATAACATTTGATACATCTTACGTCTTACATGTAGGATTAATCTCCTACTTTGAGTCATGCTCAAATTGGTATGTGATGTTCAATAATGTAACTGTATTCCTTTTTATTCTTCAGTGTTGATTATTAACATTTTTCAAGAGGCTTATTTTTCCATTCGTCTTAAACATGCAGCTCTTTGCTGGACACATTATTTAAAAAATTCTAAAATCAGATGCTTGAAATGAACAAAAAGGTGCAGTTTAATGTGTCTGAGTTGCTGCTGTAAAGTCAGTCTGGTTCCCTGACTAATTTCACTAATTCTAATATGAAAGCCAGATCCAAATCAAACACGAATGAACACATTTTCTATATTTTTCAGTAATGATCATTTTCCATAGTTTTTGCTTTTATGATGTAAGTATTTTAAGGGTAATTTTTGTAAGACTTACGCAAAATTGTAAGGGTAGGCAGGTCTGGAATGTGTGTGTGTGTGTGTGATTGGATTTTTGGATTTTTCAATTGTGTTTTTTCAACATGGCTTTAACATTTTTTTTCAGTCAAATTGCTACAATATCTGCAATGTAGCAGTGATGTCTAGCACTGACGCATCATACCGCAGACATGTAACACCATGCCCCACCAAGTCACATTATTGCCTAAAACACCAGGCTGACCAGTCCTAACACCAACCTTTTAATGCTGAATGTTAGAAAGGCAGCTGTATGGAACCATTTTTAGGTCTTTGTATGACTTGGACAGGGTTTGAACTAGCAACCTCCTACATACGTGGTGGACACACCTACCATTTAGGCCACTGAAGAGATCATTCTTGTGAGTAAGATGCAGTCAATCTCTATGTATTTTTTTTATTTTGGGTGAATTTCTATGCCCTCTTGTCTTTGATTTCCTATTTAATGATTCATGTAGTATGATGGTATGTACTATGAAATCACAGAAACTTTTCTGTATATGGGATATTCCCAATCAGTTGGTACTGAAATGACTATGCAAATGACCATTGTTTTATTATATAGGTAAATACATTTTCTAATCTAAACCTGATAATCCCCAAGAGATGGCAGTTAAATCATTTAAGAGATGTGGTATTTCCAATACAATCGATTGGATGGAGGATGACAAACTCTTCCGTTACTTTATTTGAGATATGACCAACACCAAAGAACTGAGAGATGATAGTAAAGACATAAAATTGGATAATGAGACGATGAGTCCATGTCAGAAAATATTTACAAAGACCACATGACACTGAATGTATTCAGAACTTTATTTGGTAACTATGATAATGAAGAATAATTATTGTGCTTTGAACCTGATCATATCTGAGTGATATTTCAGGGTACCATGAATCACAAAATGTGAATTTTACTTTGTTTTTTATATCACTTTTGGAATTAACGTTGTGAAGTATTGTGAATTGCATCATTCTGGATTGCGATTTTTATACCAGTACATGAATTATGATTAAAAATGCTACGTATTATGGATTTCCTTACATGAAGATAGACAAATTTTAACTTGTCAATTTATTTGTATATATTCAACACAATAATACAAATGTATTTATTCTACATAGGTTCTGTCTTTATTTGTCCTGTCTGCCTATCCATCTATCCAGTCTGACTTGTTTATTTTTCCCTAAATGCAACTCCAGCTCAATGAACACATCTCATCCCTTTCAGATGGATTTGTCTTGCAACCTTGACTTATAAGAAGGTCATAGAGAAATTCCATTTTTGCAATCCTAAAGTAAGGGAGGGGGGTCGATTTATGGTCTAATTATCTTATAAGTGTGTGTAATTTGGATTTTCAACGTAGCTTTAACAATTTTTCAAAGTGTACAAAATAAGTGGAGAAGTGTACATACGTGACTTTTTTGCCATTCTCCATTACTCTAGCTTTGTTTAGGATTCCGGCAAGTGGCTCCTGAAAAGAAAATCTTTAATCAAAGCTTGTTGTATAACAAGTTCACAATTATCTGGAAGAAAATGCTGAAACTGTACTAAAATCAATATTTCCAAGTTTTATGGACAACATTGCAACAAAAAGTTCTAATTCAGGCTGAAAATCAAATATTGTTCATACTGCAGTTACACCATTTGTATGGAAAAATATCAAAAATAATTTTCTGAATGATATGACATCAGGCATGCAGTATTATGCATATAAAACAAGTTCATAATTTTCTACTCAAATGTAGCAACTTCTTTATTAAATACTTACATTCCTATACATAAGATTCTACAATGCCCCCATTGTGCATGCAACACATTTAACAAAACAAGTACATGTGCTTTTTTATAACTGACGCTTCTTTTTGAGACCTAAACATATTATCAATAACAACAATGCTCTTTATTACACAACATTCCAACATGATTACTGATATACTAGACGTTTCTTTCAACTTGCAACAACAAAATAATACTTATTTTTACACATCTGGTTTCTTATGATGCAGTGCATTTTGGATAAATACTATATAATTCTGACAATGTAAAGTTAATGTAGAAAACAGAAAGGGTATGTAATAAATGCTTCTGTAATTCAAAGTAAGTCTGTGGTAAAAAGACATACATGCCCAATATATCAATACATTTTTTAAGCAAAGTAAAGCTACATAGTTTTCACAGGCAATACATTACTGCATGCAAGATTACTGTATATATTCATAAGGCGAGTCCAACTGCAAAATACAAAAGATCTGACATCACAATGTGTCTTTAGATCTGTATTTGTGAAGTTTGTTAGAAGCAATCAGTAGAACAGGATAGTCCTGCATTTGCATTATAATATGAGTTTGTTGTTTGCAGTTTGACTTGACTTATAGACAAGTAAATATAATATATAAAATGTCAACACTAGAGAAGACAATTATCTCAGATAACTTACATATGAAATATTTAAATGTATGAGACAATGAATATGAATCTTTCCAAATTGAGTAACATGTAGTTCATGTCTTTAAAATAATTTAAATTTACAATATTGTTTTGCCAAGCTTTTAATTAAATAAAAGATAATTTCACTCAAAATTTGGTGGTGAAAACACTGTTTAACCTCTTTCTACATGATCAATGCTTGGAAGGGTCCACAATTTATAAGTGAAACTAATAGAATCTATCATATGTGTGTGATAAGGAAATTCCACCAAGGGCTAGATCCATCAAATGTATGTGATCAGGAAATTCCACACAAGGGCTAAATCCATCCTATGTGTGTGATCAGGAAATTTCACCAAAGGGCCAGATCCATGAAATGTGTGTGATTAGGAAATTCTACCAAGGGCCAGATCCATCATATGTATGTGATCAGGAAATTCCACACAAGGGCTAAATCCATCATATGTGTGTGATCAGGAAATTCCACCCAAGGCCAGATCTATCATATGTGTGTGATCAGGAAATTCCACCAATGGGCCAGATCTATCAAATGTGTATGCTCAGGAAATTCCACACAAGGACTAAATCCATCATATGTGTGTGATCAGGAAATTTCACCAAAGGGCCAGATCTATCATATGTGTGTGATCAGGAAATTCCACCAATGGGCCAGATCTATCAAATGTGTATGCTCAGGAAATTCCACACAAGGACTAAATCCATCATATGTGTGTGATCAGGAAATTTCACTAAAGGGCCAGATCTATCATATGTGTGTGATCAGGAAATTCTACCAAGGGCCAGATCCATCATATGTATGTGATCAGGAAATTCCACACAAGGGCTAAATCCATCATATGTTTAATCAGGATATTTATTCCACCCAATGGCCAGATAAATCATATGTGTCTAATTAGGAAATTCCATCCAAAGGCCAGATCCATCATATTAGTGTGATCAGGAAATTCCACTCAAAGGCTAAATGCATCATGTGTGTGATCAAAAAATTCATACCAAGGGCCAGAGCTATCAAATGTGTGTGATCAGGAATTTCCACCCAAGGACTAAATCCATCATATGGGTCTGATCATAAAATTTCTACCAAGCGCCAGATCCATCATATGAGTGTAATCAGGAAATTCCACCAAAGGGCCAAATCCATCATGTGTAATCAGAACTTCCATCCAAGGGTCAGATCCATCATGTGTGTAATCAGGAAATTCCACCATAGGGCCAAATCCATCATGTGTAATCAGAACTCAAGGGTCAGATCCATCATGTGTGTAATCAGGAGGTTCCATTGAAAGGCAAGATACATCCTATGTATGTGATCTGGAAATTCCACTCTAGGGCCAGATCCATCATATGTGTGTGATCAGGAAATTCCACCCAAGGGCCAGAGCCATCAAATGTGTGTGATCAGGAATTTCCACCAAAAGACTAGATTCATATGTGTGTGATTGGGAAATTCCACACAAGGGCCCGATCCATTATATGTATTTGACCAGGAAATTCCACCCAAAGGCCAGATTTGGATGGGTACTCAAAAACCTTTTCCTGCCCAAATATTCTAAACACAAGATTAGGATTTTCGGTATATCATACCAACTGATATGACCAATTATTTTTCACTCAATTTTTACGAGAAAAAAGAAACAGTAGAAAACAATTAGCATAAAATCAGTATCTCTGAAGCTTTAAAATTGCAAAGTATCTTCTAAATATATTTATGCTATCAAAATGATTAGTTTACAGCAAATAATTCATTTAAAAACTGAATGATTTTGCTATTTATATAAAGGCAAAATATGTCTTCTGGCCAAAATATTTAGTCCTCATATGGCTGTTTTATTACAAATCACACCTTTGTAGAATAAAGATTGTTTATTACATTCTAGGAAACAATGTTTTTTTTCTGTTAGATAGTCTGATTTCATTCCAAAGCATTTGTTATACTATTCCTTTGCTACACAGTGTTTGACTTGGCTCACCTGAGAAAAAAGAGCCCAACTGTAATATTTTTATGACCTGATGTGATGCCATGCACCACAATCTGTCAGGTAAATAAAGGCAGTCATTGAAATAAGAAAGGAGTAACAATAAAGTCGATGGGCAACAAAAGCTTGATATTTATGCATCATAACAAAGTACATTTTACGACTGATGAAATTGGATATAATGCTTCCTAATTATATGTCCTACAAATCACCATCCCCATAAAACATTATAAACAATCTTTTACTGGTCATCTAAATGAAATGGCCAAAATCTTTTTGTCCCAACAATTGCTCCATTAAGGTACTTTTTACTGATTATAGGGTACCTGTGGCAGCTGTAACTGGGGCATTCCAGTGGGATTCAGTGCCTTCTGCTGGTTCTCAAGTCGATTCTCCACCTGGAAAAACAAGCTGAAAGATTAAAAGTGAGGAAATGCTATCATCTGTACTTTTGAATCAGTGAGTCACAGATCTGAATCTGGCCATTAGTGGGGAAAGGTATTTGTATGTTTACCAATGTTAGACTGGTGTCCCATTCACGGAAGTTATACATTTATAGCCAGTTTCCTTTAAGGAAACTGGTTTAATGTCTAGCTTTCTTTGATGCAGTTTTCTAGGTGAATTCCAAAAGGTCATACACTATATTAATTTGTGGGACATATTCAAACTCCAAAACTGAGCTGATACAGTGATAACACTATGTAATTTTCCTACTATTATTGGAGTAACAGCTGCATTTGCAGTGACAAGGGGAACTATAAAATAATTAACTGACAATTGACCATAGTCACAACCTTTAGAAATCTCTTTGCTTCAGGATTATTTCCAAGTGCTTTTCAACAATCAAGGTCAACATTTTAATCAGTTAATAAAATACATGCTCTACAAAAATGGAGGATCTCTTATTTTATTTTCAAATACTTGGAAGTATACTTCATTGCTGTGAAATGCACAATTACTTTTAATACAAAATAATGTAAACACCGAAGGAAAAAATATGCAAAAATTTAATGACAACTAAAGTTATATTAGTCTGTAAAATGTCCCAGCACAAACATCATGAAGCCTAAAGCTGATGCAAAGTAATAGTTATTTCAAAAACAGAAATCTGCCAACATTCAGGCCCCACACAAACATTCAGGCCCCACACAAACATTCAAGTCCCCACACAAACATTCAGGCCCCACTCTGAGTGAATGATGAAGACTGTAGGATAAAATATAGTGCCTAAATACTGCTTAGCACAAGCAGTAACGACAATTAAAAACCAAAAATGATGAACAATAAACCAAGAATGATAAACCAGAAAGTATTTCTGATACAATTCTGATGTATTTATCTATCTCCTTTGAGCATTTAAGATATCAGCCAATGCTATGTCTTGTCTAGACACTGTACATGTTTTGGAGTACCTGATAAATTTACATGTTAAGCCCTATTGAACTATATTCCAATATCAAATTTCTGATTGTCCTAAATATATCCTACAATCAGCCATTGTTACTAATGACCTTTCTGCTTATATGCTGAAGGAAAACTTTCAAAAAAGCAAAATATGCCCTCAGTACTTAATCATGTTGTTTCTCCCTTATTTAAGTACACTTAAAACCTTGACCAGAAAAATATTAAAACAATAATTTAAAAAAAAAAAATTCTACATCCTCTGAGCTTAAGTGGGATATCAAACAAATTAACATTCTTTTGAAATATTTCCTTTGTATAGTTTCACAAAAGTTAAAGGTCTGCAAATACATTTTAAAACCATTTCTGAAAAAAAACATAAACAAAAAATGCTAAATTTTTAACAAGATAAACAATAAATAATGAGATGATGAATGGGTAATGATGAGAAGGTTGACTAAACACTAAATGCAAAGCGCATTTATGGGTTACATAAATATTTCATGCGATGTAAAATGGATAACTTTAGCAATGTCTATATGTGCCAAGTAATATTATCATGCCATGCTGGTAATATATTGATAGAATATCATAACTCAAACATTCATTCCTCAAGTAATCATCATTACTTGAATGACTAATTCAGTCCAATTGTAATACTTTCTCTCTTGCTTGTGACTTTCTGAAACTCATAACCATGCAATCCTGATACCAAAATGCTCTGCCAACAGCAATTTAAGTTTTCATAATTCCACTACATGTACTGAAGTGTCTATTCAACATCTTTCTTTTTCTTTTTAGTAATGATGACTGCTTTTATGTGAGTCAATGATTTGCATCAGAACATCTGCAAAAAGTGATACCAATATCTTCCCATATGCTAACGCAACAATAGAAAATGCTAAGAGATAGACTAAGCTATGCTGGAGTTGGCACTTAATATAACTCATTGACTAGGGTTTATATGCCAGCCTGTACAGTATTTATCTTTCTCACCTACATATACATACCTTTTTACCGTGTGAACCTGTGATATCAATAAAAAATTTTATTCTATTTTTACTGCTTTTAACTGTTATTTCATTTACAAAAGCCACATGAAGCTCTCCAGCTCAGAGTTGTTGACATGATATACAACTACCAAAAATTTATGCTCATCACACTGAGAGTGATACACGAGTAAACACAAGACAAGAAAAAAAAAAAACCTGCAATTCTGTTTGAGTGTTCTGTCACTGAATGATAAAGTTATTATTTTTGTCTGACACATTTCTTCCAGATCAATTTGCTTTTCATTAAAGTTATTTTGAAACAATCAATCCAGCAAATTCTGAAGGCTACAGTAATGTCCTAAAACACAGTCTATGGCATCAATAGCATTGTAACATAATGGTTTTAAACTCAAATATAATGGTTTTGAACTCTGTGCTTTAGAGTCTGATCCCAGTCTGTGTACATACAAGTAGTGGTGTAGTGCAATCTGATCCAAGTCCGTGTACATACAAGTAGTGGTGTAGTGCAATCTGATCCCAGTCTGTGTACATACAAGTAGTGGTGTAGTGCAATCTGATCCCAGTCTGTGTACATACAAGTAGTGGTGTAGTGCAATCTGATCCAAATCAGATTTCCACTGCACTGTGTGAAGATCTGACAGCATCCACTTTGGGGCCAGGTGTTGGAGACCTTGGAATCAGCTAATGAATATGCAGCATTTAGAAATTTGAAAGTAATTAAATTTATTCACTACACATTGATGTTCTTTAGTCATACTGCTCAGATTACTAAACACACAGATATAAGACTTCGTCTGATTTGTCTAATAAAATGGAACTAACATGGGTCACCAGAACATGATCCCTAAGTGGTTGCTGTCAGATCTTCACAGAGCAGTGGAGTTTTAATCAGACTGTGGCATGATGATAAGACAAATTTAATATTGATCAGAATAATGAAACAACCAAAACATCCTATAAATGATCAGTTTTTATTTTTTTAAATTAACATTTTTGGGACGAAATCTTTCATTTTAAAAAAAGATGTGAATAACAATCTCCAGTTAGTATAACCTTCTGTTGTTTACTACAACTCTAGCACCAACACTGTGGTTGATCACAAATTTGAAGGTAAACGTTTCAACTTTGCTGGATATAAGTAACAAAAATGACATCACCCAAGAAAAAAAAAATACAGTAAACATCTCCAAGGAATTAAAACTGATGGCTGATCAATGAAAATGAACCAATCAGTGATCTTGAAATTTCAAATGGTTTCCAAGACTACATGCAAATACAAGGTCTGTGGCTTCTGAAAGACAATGTCATGTCAGCTATAAGACCATCAGTATTATTTCATAAAAATTGTAAAGACATGCTATTATAATATCAAAGTATGTTGCTCCCTCACAATGCTGCTTTTATAGAAGTCCTAAAAGTCCACCATGTTAAGGCTATCGTACAGTGAAGTTTATTCTATATCCAAAGGCATTTATGCAGAAAATGGAATACATAACTTCTTTTCATATATTGTTGTTTGAGGTTTAATACTATTTTTTCTGTGCATGATACACTGGCAGCCAGTATTGCTGGTGGAGGAAGAAACCCCCAGTAAGAACTACAAATCCACAGGAAGCTTCTGGCAAGCTTTCTCACATCCTCACATTGGCCAAGTCCAAGCTTCTGGCAAGCTTTCTCACATCCTCACAATGGCCAAGTCCAAGCTTCTGGCAAGCTTTCTCACATCCTCACATTGGCCAAGTCCAAGCTTCTGGCAAGCTTTCTCAC
Source organism: Potamilus streckersoni (assembly GCA_016746295.1). Lineage (NCBI taxonomy): Eukaryota > Metazoa > Mollusca > Bivalvia > Unionida > Unionidae > Potamilus > Potamilus streckersoni. The sequence continues at coordinate 2,430,313 of JAEAOA010000629.1, forward strand.
ATCCTCACATTGGCCAAGTCCAAGCTTATGGCAAGCTTTCTCACATCCTCACATTGGCCAAGTCCAAGCTTCAACATAGGTAGAGGAAGTTGATCTGTAAGGCAAGCTTTTAAGAACACTCCGCCACATTGGAAACTCTACTATCTATGTCGAGGCAATTTAGAAGGAAAAACCACCCTAAAATGAACAGTAATTACATTTAATGTCAGCAAAAAGATTTCATACAAAATATTGTAAACTTATTTACCGATTCTAGCACAGCAGTTTTAACGTTTCCTGGTAATGTAGAACATTTGTGGAGAGATGGAACTGTTGGTGGAATGCTGGCTGGATTAATATCAGAACCCACAAACATTGACTTGGCTTTCGAGTCTCGGGACTGACGAGGAGACTTGTTACCAATGCTATCTTTCTGCAGTAAGTTTGTCGATCCAATCTGAAATATATTAATTTAATTTTTCCCAACAAAGCTAAAAATACCACTCACCAATAAAAATGACTTACCATTCTATAATATGACCCTACTTGCAAAGTAGTGACATGCTCCAACACAAAAATTAATCTGACCAGAATAAGTACAATTTGTACAATCAGTAACAAAACATAAATTGACAAGAATTTAAGTCACATGACTGTGCTGAAAAGTTTCATTATTGTTTGGCCAAAAAAAACCTAAGAGATGTAAATTGAATGAAAACAATAATGACTGCATATTACTTCCTTAAAAAAACACAATAAATAAATAAACATAAAAATGCAACCAAGAAGAAACTGCTTAAAACTGGCAAGATATATACAAATTAACTGAAAAAATTCACATTCAAATGACCTCAAAAAGCATTAAGAGAAAGTTTACATGTCATCAGTACAGATGAATGTCTTGATTTGGATTATAAGAAATAAAACTTTCAACAGTTCCGATACCACACAAATCAGATTTTTAAACACAGTACAGGTGCTTTAAAAACATTAAACTGAAAGTAACCTTATATGTTGTAACTGTTTACCGCATGTATATACAAATAATGGATCATGAGATGGGAAAATTAAAAACATTCCAGTACTTATTTAAGCTGTATCATTATCAAAACTTTTCTGAAGTGGATTTCAGTAGAAATGTCATGAGTTGATCTGAGTTCAATCTTCCAAACACTAAGTCCCACCTACAAGGCATAAACTGAATATACCCTCTTAATATAGGTAAATCTCAAACACTTTTAACATAGAATTTTAAAACAAAATCTGTAACATGGACCACAATAATGACAATGCTGCTTTCAAATTTTACCCATACCTTGACTTTGTTACCTGCTGAATCAATCAGGTAAGACAATAAAAATATTTAAAGCAATAAAAACAGCAACACAGAACAATAAACACATAGAGCACTAGCACTGTGCTACACTGAGGTGGCATAATACTAAGGTACATTATATACATATAGCAGCACTATTACCAAACTAGCCCTATTAAAGGGCCAGTATATATATATATATATATATATATATATATATATATATATATATATATATATATATATATATATATATATATATATATATATATATAGTACTATTACCAAACTAGCCCTATTAAAGTGCCAGTATATATATAGTACTATTACCAAACTAGCCCTATTAAAGAACCAGTACTATGAGATTCCTCAAAAAAAAAAAGATAACCTTTGCTTACCTTAATGGTTCATATAAAAAGAGTTCCTTGTAAGCTGTAACAGAATCTAGCCATATCTTCAACAAATAAAACATAAAATGGACACTGAAAAATGAAGTCCCTCAAACACTAGTGGTATGAAAAATGCAGCAGCAGAAAGAATGTCTTGCATGATAACTGCTACAATGAACTACATCAGTGGTTGTTTAAATTTTACAATAGGCACTAAACTTAAAACAAAGACATAATTTCTTTTCAGGAAACTACATGAGGAAGTTTTGATTCATATCACTGTCATTTCTAAATATTGACTGTTTCACGTTCTAACATTCACTCATTCTTTTTATATTGCTAATGTCTGTTTTATTATATCATGAGATAACAAATGAAACTGATAAGATCCTTCATCCAGGAAGATTATAAAACTTCATTGTTTTTTAAGTGTAATAAATGTTCTGGAACAGAACTCTTGAAAAACAATTTGCGCATATGAGTGCATCAAAAGGATACATTTTAAAGTTGTAAATGGAGGCTGAAACAACATGGAAGTTGCATGATTTTATGTATTCATAATTACGATAATGTGTATGCAATCATCATATGGCCAAGATTGCCTGCAAATTCTCCACTAAATCATCTTGTATGAAGAAAATCAGGATATTATTCTTGTCTGACCTAAAACCTAGATTCAGTGTGAATCAAGGACCCTATTCTTAACTGATTCCTAAAGTCCACTGCCATCTGAGCGAAGATACTTTGATTGTTCCTAGCACTGAACTCTATAGTCAGTTCTACAAGCAATAAAAGCAGGACATGGATGTACAAGCAGTGGAGAACCACAAAAGACCAGCTGATATAGTTTGAATATTCATATAAGTTGGTAAGTCTTTATATTATTGCACCATAAATTATAATTTTCAAGCATTACATTTTAGAGTTTTCTTGAATCTTTTATTATATATGTTTTGAGATCTGCTTACTGGCAATGTATATATTGCTCTATTATGTAAACATTAATGTCAATAAATGCTGATTTAGTTTTCTCACTACTCTGAAAAATTTTATACTCCAGAAAATTGTGTTTAAAGATTGCTTTTAAAAATTTTGCACTAAAGAAAATGCTGTGACTGAACCATGCTGGCTTAGTCACAGTTACATGTTGGTATCATGAAAAGAGGCAAATTGTTTAAGAGTCTATTTGTTAAACTGCATAGAAAAATAAATTCAAATAATTTAGGATTATACTAGTGCATAGTATCAAAGACTACAACAACTGATAAATCTTCTGCCTAAAAATCGGGGCTATCAGAATTGTGGGTCAACCATATGCTGAATTCTAATAGCCCAGTAAGCAATGCTATGTCATGTATAAATCATTCTATACAAAACACATCTATAAAAACAGTAAGAACTTGTATGATCATGAAGGTAAAATATGGACTTTAAACTCTTTTTTAAAAATGCCTTTTTCTTCACTTTCTTTCAACTACTGAATTTAAGCTGGGCTGCTGGTTCTTCCCCAAGGATAATACTGTACTGTACTGTACTATATATATATATATATATATATATATATATATATATATATATATATATATATATATATATATATATATATATATATAAAGTTCAGATTGATGACACAAGAAATAAATAATATGACAATGAAAATACTATATGGTAATTACGTACATCAAAAAAGCACTACCATATATTGCAATTACCTATAACAAAGAACTACCCCTTCATAACATAGTATACAATGGTGGATACTATGCAGATGTATATAGATTCAAAAGTGTTTAGCCATTTAAAACATAAGAAAAATTGTTCTAAAAAAAGCATAAACATATAGTATTGCACAATAAAAGGCAAAGATGTAAACTGAATAAAAGATAAAGGTAAAAATATAAAATCTTTTAAGTATTGGGAACAATGGTAGATCAATATGAAGAATAGCCAAGACAGACTTACAAACTCCTGGAAATACAAATAGGCCATAGATAGCATTATAATAGATAATTTGCTGAGGATACACAAGTAGGAGATAATATGCAAAGTATACTGTAGGTGACTTCTTGACATATGGAACTTTGTATTATCTGTGAGTTTGTAGGAAAGTATGAACATATATTTGTGTATGGGTTGCTTTTAAATACAGTCATCCCTTGCTATAGTAAATTAGTTGTGGGTTAAAAATAATTCATTATTTGTTTTTAATAAAAATAATTCATATTTACATGTATACCGAGACCAAGGTAGGTGTTCATTGTGCTATGAACTAATACAATTCTGACTCATTAATTTGGAAACATTATAATGAAGCATGTTATAAGGGAAAGAATTTGTCATTATATGGAATCTTGTTATAACAAGGGAGAACAGTTGTTATCTTATGATGCAATACATTCTGTGATAAAAGGTAACTTTATCAACTAGGCACCATATCATGAGGAAAACAAAACATAGGGCACCCTCAACATACCACTGTTTTGGGGAGCTTGAGCTGTCACCATATACATGTATTAGGTTACATTATATGACAAATATAATTCAACCAGTATAATGTGATCAATGGCTGGTACCTGTTTTAAACAAGTACAGTGTTTTACTGACACATTTATGATAAGATATCACTGTGGTAAAATTGCATGATGGTGAAATGTGCCTTATTGAACACCTCCATATAAAGAAATCCTTACCAATCCACAATCAATAAATCCAAGCAGTCCTTTGAGTGTCCTGTACAGTCTGGAGTCATAGTACATATGTACCTACTTAAAACTCAAGTCCAAATAACCTAGACCCTGATCTGCCACTGTATAATGTGCTAGCAGATCAAGGTCTATATTCTCTGCTCTACCAATTATCCACAAACTGAACAGAGGCAGATCATCCAGCATACAGTATGATTGCAAATCTGGGTCTGTGTAGATTGCATTTGTACTTGGCTGATAGGTGAGTATGCATAGTGCTTTTGCATGCCAAGGGTAGCCTTGTATCAGGGTGTAGCTTTTTTCAATGATGCCTCAATAGATGGGGACCATCACAACAGGAGTTGTATTTCCTGTTGTATTTCCTATTGTATTTGTGTTGTATTTGTGTTGTAATTTCCACATGTAAAGTATGTATGTCACAAATTTAATATGAGAGTGGTCTGAAAATGTATAGAGTACAGATGTAGATATATAAGAAACAATAAACAGGTCACTGTTGAAATGCATGAACATGTATGACAGCTCTTCATGAGGTATGAAAAGAATGAGTACAGATTGCTTTTAACCTGGAACTTATACAGCACTCTCTCAATACAACACTGTAATGGGAAGTCTTAGAGTATATTGCCTTGTAATGAATATATATATATATATATATATATATATATATATATATATATATATATATATATATATATATATATATATACATACACTCATACTTGCTTATAAGTAGTCCAACTGCAAACTGCTGCACATATGCAGATCTGCCATTGCATAATGCACCAGCAAATCTGGGTCTGTGCACTTTGTTAAGAGTAATCAGTAGAACAAATATATACCCTAGTTTGCAGGCACATTATGCTCTGACAGATCAGGTCTTTGTTTTCTGTCATTTGACATCACTTATAAGCAAGCACTTAAGGTACTTACACCTTTTATTAATGCTTAATGACATGGGATCCATGATCATACCTGTATAACAGGAATCATGTAATAATGTAGTGACTTATAATAAGAGAATGCCATAATAAAGACTACACCAAGGAAAGGTTGCCTCAAAATTGGAATATAGCATGCAAAAAACTCTACAAACCCTAGGGAGGTGCCATACAGACTGGGCCCCTCCTTCACTGTAAAGTCTGTAGTAATAACGTCTCCCATATTGATCTGTCGTACTACTCCACTAGGAAGAGGTGGGTAGAGAAGAAAAAAAAAACTTTGTAGTGTTATTATTGTGTCAAAATATTGGTAAGAAAATGTTCTTTGTTAATAATAATTTTGCATAATATACAGTCCTATAAAATAATGCATCAAGAAGATTTCAACAGAGAGTGCACATTTCTCATTACTGGCCCACTTTCTTACATTGCTTGTTTGATTCCTTTGTTCTAACCACTTTCTGCCATGCAAAAGTGTACCTAAGATGCATGGCAATAAATAAGAACCATACATCTTAGTTCCTGTTATTCATTTTGTTTGCCTGCATATGTAGCATTGTGCCCTTGTTTGTCAACTTTTGTTTAATAAAATTATACAGCTTTCCCATTATCATTTAAAGTAGACTGTTCAGAACTGAAAACCCAAGGCAATACAACAGTATAACATAAAACAGTATTGGGACAAGTACATAGTTCAGCTGGTAAAGTAGACATGTGTGATACATTTCCTAACAGTGTCAAAACTTTTAATAAAACAAAGCTGTCAGAATCAACTTCAAACAATGCAATTAAAATCTGAAAAATTCCAATTAAAGTTTTCGAGAACAGAATCAGTTATAATATAAATTATAATCAGTATTGGATTTATGTAAATATAAGTTTGAATATTGTGATAATGTATAAATTAGTTAACCTACACTTATGTACTTCCGGTAACACCCTTCCTACACTTATCCACATACAATATCCATGCATGCTACTGTACTGTAGTACTGTAGTGCTGATGAAGCCACTAATCTAATTCAGTGTTTCTTTAGACAAGTACAAGATACATGTATAACCCACAAATACATTCTCTGCTGTCACTTAAATGTATTTTCTAATGGTCACAGGTATCTAAAGCACGGACTGCAGCCATGTATATGAAAGATACTTTAACAATAACAATAATTTAAATTATTTATTTACAGAGGATAACTTGATAAGAAACAATATTGCTGTGACACTGCTAAGTGTACAGGAAATAACATGTATACTCTTCAACAAATAAATGAATCTGAAATCTGTTGCTTAAAGGAATAATTGAGAAAAACATCAAATGGTCATGTGATAGGTCATTCACAAGTGTAGGTCATGGCAGAAACTCTCTTTGTTAGCAAAAGTTCAGATACAATAACCCTATCTACACCTTGGCGTATTGAGCTGATTTTTATGTGCTTTGAGGTCTGAGAATTTCATTGGATGAAGGCAATCCAACGCATCCAATCAAACTTAAGTTGTCAACACTTTTTCCATATGGTCGAGGATCACACAACTTAAATTGACTGATAAATAAGTAATTTTCAACTGCCGGTCTTCTGTCTTTACAAATACTTTTCACACCTATACACCTGTAATGGCTTCCCTCTGGTATGTAGTCATACTTTCCATGTTAAACTTACAAAGCATCCTTTTTAGGTCAGTTGCCTCCACCATTTTTGGCCAATGAACCACTGTTACATGCTATTGGTTAGTCAGCATTATATACTAAGGGAGGCAACTCATGAAATCCAATAGATGTTGCTAGGAAAAAAGCACTAAAATATCTCTTTGATCAGCAAAGGTGTAGATAAGGTTATCACAAGAACCCTAGCTAACAAAGATGGGCAGATACACAAGTTAACATTCTTGACTAGAGATAATTACCTTATATACTAGCTATTAATTCGAGTCATCAACCATGATTTGTTACACACTGTGCCCATCCATGATTTGTTCTCTGTCCTTTTTACTCCTAACTAACGGCACAGACCCAGCTCTGTCAGTGCTTTATGCAACAGCAGATCTGGATCTGTGCAACTTGCAACTGGACTCGACTTAGGAGCATATACAGTAGTCATATTTGTAAATCAAAATACTAATTGTTGGCTTGCAACTTGCACATATATTGATCAAATCTTTTAAAAACTTTAGAAACATAAAGTAAAAGTTTTCATTATCTGTAAATATCTGATAATTCTTTATCACTGCTATTATAAATTCTTTGTTTGCACCCAATGGTATCAAGCACAAAATCAATGTTGATGAAGCTGACATACAGTTGTATCAACAATGCTGTACATTTTGACATACAGCTTTATAGCAGTGGGTATATGTTGACATACAGCTTTATAAATAGTAATGTACATGCTGACATACAGCTGTATAAAAAGTGCTGATCATGCTGACTTACACTTTTCAATTAATGTGACCCCATAAAGCAATTCAATTTTCAATTACTGAGACCCCATTAAACAAAAAACTTTTAAATTACAATGACACATTGAAGTAATACACTTTTCAATTAATGTGATCCCATGAAGCAGTACACTTTCAATTACTGTGACCCCATAAGACATTACACAGATCAAGCTTTAACTCATTTAAACAAAAAGCAACAAATACTGCCATGACTAAAGACTTGTACATTGAATATACAGTATGCAAACTAATGAACAAATGGCAAAGCAATAGCAATGCTTGAAGATGACTCTCTTGCACACAGAGCTGAAGCTTTAGCTATTGTCAGAAATTCCTTTTCTGGAAGTGAATTCCAAATTATAGTGCCAGAATACTGAAGGTTACATTTGAATTGTTCAATATTTAGTTTGGGGGTTGACCATAAAGAGTATCCATCATACTTTTCTTCCAACAATTAAGTCATGTATATAGGCATGTGTATACATTTATATTAAACAAACATAATCTTGTAGAATTAATTCAATTTATATTAGTTTTTTTTATTTTACTTACTAAAAGTATCTGGGGACTTTGTATATATGTACTAACAAAATGTGACTCTTATAACTTGAGTGAAACACTTTTGTCAAGACTAACAACAACACTGCATGCCTATAAACTGCATCATAATTCCTGATAATCAATTTATAATTTATTCCAGACATGTGAAACCTTAATAATCTAAAATACTTCCTGAACAAAGTAAAATTCAACAAGTGTCTAGGATGTTATTTTTTTCTAGCATACTTGAATTTCACAAAAGATTCCTGTTGTTATCATTTATTTCACATGTAAATATCTCTTTAATCATACTGATTTTAATTTATTTACTTAATTTCAAACTAACTTCATCTGTCAATAAATCTTGAAAATGTATAATGTATGCAGTATTCAGTAGCTCCAATGATAAGGTTAAAGCCCATTTTATACTTTCTTTTAAATCATGTCTGTGCATGTGCATGCATTTATGTGTACATGTGCATATGTGTAAAATTCTGAAAAAAATACTGTATTTATCCATGTACAGCACTCCCTTACAATAACCATTAACTGGAGCTATAAAATAGTGTGCCTTGTATGTGACATTGTCTTTATATTGAGGTATTGTATACATTATAAGTTTTACTATTAAATAATATAACGGGATCCATGACCACATCTGCCTAACAAAAAGGGTCACTTATAATGAGGTACCATACAGATGAGGTTGTCTTACACTGAGGTATTTTATGCAAATTATTACTACTAAGTAATGAAATTGAATTCATAACCATACATGACTCATAAGGAGGGTCACTTATAATGAGGTGTCATACATGTGAGGTTGTATTATACTGAGGTATTTATGCATAATATTACTAATAAATGATAAAATGGGATCCATAACCATAACTATCTTCAAAAATGACCAACATACAGGAAGACTCCTTCTGGTATTATTTATTGGAACTGAACCCAAGTGTAAATAATGATGAGCCAAATCTGCACTGGTAATGTGCCAGCAGGGTCTATCTACACTGTTCACTAGAAATCATACAAAAAGCGAGAATGTGTCAGCAGGGTCTATCTAAATTGTTCACAGGAAATCATACAAACAGTGACAATGTGCCAGCAGGGTCTATCTACACTGTTCGTTGGAAATCATACAAACAGTGACAATGTGCCAGCAGGGTCTATCTACACTGTTCACAGGAAATCATGCAAACAGTGACAATGTGCCAGCAGGGTCTATCTATGCTGTTCACAGGAAATCATACAAACAGTGACAATGTGTCAGCAGGGTCTATCTACATTGTTCACTAGAAATCATACAAACAGTGACAATGTGCCAGCAGGCTGTTCATTGGAAATCATACAAACAGTGACAATGTGCCAGCAGGGTCTATCTACACTGTTCACTGGAAATCATACAAAAAGTGACAATGTGCCAGCAGGGTCTATCTACACTGTTCACAGGAAATCATACAAACAGTGACAATGTGCCAGCAGGGTCTATCTACACTGTTCACAGGAAATCATACAAACAATGACAATGTGCCAGCAGGGTCTATCTATGCTGTTCATTGGAAATCATACAAACAGTGACAATGTGCCAGCAGGGTCTATCTAGCTGTTGTTGGAAATCATACAAACAGTGACAATGTGCCAGCAGGGTCTATCTACATTGTTCACTGGAAATGATACAAACAGTGACAATGTGCCAGCAGGGTCTATCTACATTGTTCACTAGAAATCATACAAACAGTGACAATGTACCAGCAGGGTCTATCTATATTGTTCACAGGAAATCAAAACTAACAGTGACAATGTGGCAACAGGATCCATCAACAATGTCCACTGGAAATCAGAGGAACAGTGAACAAGCAAATTCTTCTAGGAAGTAACATACCAGGTCAAACATGGGTCTATACTAGGTAGAGTTTTACAAAAAATCAAATGAGAACTTTGTAAAATGAAGCATCTTGAAAACGTCAAGCTGACTAAAGTACAGGTACTTTAAATATGGCAGAAAATAAAAAAAAATAAAAAAAATGTTATGACATTTCAAAGTATGTAATATGTAGAATAATGTGTGACAAAATCAAAAGGAAAATGCCAGCAAATTTATTTTGATTTTTCTCAGAACAATCTGGAATGATTCATACTGGTAACACTTTAAGGTACCTTTATCATTCCTCAAGAAAAGTCCCTGATGTATGAAGCCAAAGCATATTCCAAAAGTCCCCATGGAGGAGATAGTAACTACAGAAGCAGTCAGTATTTTTCAGTAGTGAGCCTGGCATAATTAAAGGATACAGAGAAAAAATTCACACTAAAATGTACATTTTGGGTACAAACTTCAATACAAAATTTTGTTCTTTCTTGTATCAACATCTGCTAATTCTCAAACAGATTATCCATAGATAAAGTTCATGGTAGTATGGGAACATTTTTGGGTAAGGATATAATATCATTGTTTTGTTTAACACAACTGGGAAATGGTTTTCATGCTTATCTCAGTTATCCACACCTTTTAATCCTCAATATACTTAAAAGTTATCTTTATTCCTATCATCTCTCCTTTAAAGTCTTCAGTCAGTATTGTATGAGATAGTAAGATTTGAGATACAAAAATATATGAATTACAGCATTTTCTTGGAAGCTTGGGAAGGGATGTTGGGTTCATTATGTAAGAAAATCAAAATCTACCTATTACACTAATTTAGTGTAGATTTTGAAATAGTTCATGTTACTGTAGCAACTCAGGAAATAGTTCATTTTATTGTAGCAACTTTATGTTGTTGACTTGATTAATCCCAAACAAACTGCACAGACCCAGATCTGCTAGTGCATTATGTGATGGCAGATCTGGGTCTGTGCAGTTTGGCTTGTCCTATAAGCATGTACATAAAGTATTTAAACCATAATTATTGATGTGTTCTACAGAATATACTTGCATATAAGTCTGGTCAAACTGCAGTCTGCAGAGATCTGCCAGCACATCATGTGCAACATATATGGTGTATGCAGCATGTTAAGAGTAAAGAAACAGCATAGACCCTGATCTGACAGCACATTGGCAGATCAGTTTGCAGTTTGACTCAATATAGACCCTGATCTGACAGCACATTGGCAGATCAGTTTGCAGTTTGACTCAATATAGACCCTGATCTGACAGCACATTGGCAGATCAGTTTGCAGTTTGACTCAATATAGACCCTGATCTGACAGCACATTGGCAGATCAGTTTGCAGTTTGACTCAATATAGACCCTGATCTGACAGCACATTGGCAGATCAGTTTGCAGTTTGACTCAATATAGACCCTGATCTGACAGCACATTGGGTGATGGCATTTCAGTTTGTAGTTTGACTCAATTCAGGTATAAACTATAATATTTGGTACACACTATATTTTGACAAATGTTTTTTTAAAAATCAGGTATTAAGAAAATGGGGTGGGGTTTTTTTGCAACTAACTGTACCAAGCATTACAGAGAATACTTTGATACACTTTATACACATCCATTCCCTTGATCACAGGCCCATTTTCAATCCCTTATATAGACCTATAGTTATATTTTCAATTTACATATGTTCTCACTCATAGAAGGGCAAGGATATGATTGCCATTTTTTCAGAGACTGAAGTACTGAAAATGAGTACATTTAGTTATTGATTTCTCTCAAGAGCTGGATAAAATCTGAACATTTTCTATATGACTTGAGATTCCATAGTATTAAATAAATGTATACATTCAATTTTCTGACAATTCTTGCAAATGCAAAGCAATAGTTTTCATTGCTTTTCTTGGGCTTTTATAGGTTATTTTTCCAGCCCTACCCAAGTTCTTCTCAAACCCACTGCTTCCCATGTTCTGCATGCAAAAGTCCTAAGTACCATAAACAGTCACATATAAGACTTATTATAATAGGTTTCCTCACCTAGTTGATAAAGGAAACTAAGAACTATCAAGAACCAATGGAAAACTTAAATTTCCCCACCCTCCAAATCAAATACAAGCAACTTAAGACATCATAGATAAAATGGCTAGAATGTTCACAGCATGACTTTCTGCAGCAGACACAATCAAAACCCCCAAAGGATTTGATATTTTATTTTGCAGATATCTGGTAATACTAAAAACATATTCATGAAACATGGATGACCCTCCACAGGTAATGAAACTAACTCAAACTCAAAAAGAAACCTCACTGTATAGATTCATTTATCAGTAAGATCCAAACTGGTTTCTTTTGGTAGGAGTAATCATTAGAACACAGACCCTGATCTATTGGTGCATTTTATGAAGGCACATCAGGTCTACACTGTATGCAATCAACTTACAAGTTTAAACATTAACCAAAGTGAGAAAGATGAATGAAATTTTTGTATGTGTGTGTGTGTTAGTTATTTAGATTTTTAATGCAGGTTTAACAATTTCTCAGTCATATAGCTATGATATCTGTAGTCTGGCAATTTATAGTCAAGCATTATGTCCCATCCAGTCATGCTATCCTGACACCAGGCCAATGAGTCCTAAGATTAACCACTTAATGCTGAGCGCCAAAAGAGGCAGCTGTTAGTACCAATTTTGTAAGTCTTTGGTATGACTAGGCTGGGGATCAAACCCATGACCTCCCACATCCGAGGCAGATGCTCTAACCACTAGGCCATGAGAACGGGCATCATACAGAGCCAAATCATGACAATATGAACTTGCATATATGTGGTGGATACCTTTGAATTTCTTTAACCAGTCACTGGCAAGCAAGCAGTTCAGAAGTGACATCACAATGATTCAACTGTGGCCAGCAATATGACTGGCCAGCAGCCAACAGTAGATACAAGCAAACATACCATTACCTATCAAGCATCAATGCTTATATGTAATCCCTATGGGTGATAAACCAACCATCTTGCTGTCCAGGTGGGATAAAATGTATTACAACCTCATTACTACTTTATGTCAGAGCCCAGGTTAATAGTCCATATTGGCATACTAGTAACTTTAATTAATAAACTGAATAGATTGATATGATCATACCTTGTTGTTTTTCTGCCCAAGCTTGATAATTTTGATAAATATTCAGCAGTCTTCTTGAAGTAGAATTTTTGTGTCCCATCCCAATCTAATGTGATTTTATATAAGTAGAGAAGATTATAAACTGCAATACAATTCAAGGTCAATTATCATGATTGGAGGTAATAATGTAAAGGTCAAGGTAAATTACACTGACAGGAGGGGGTAACTTATAGATCATGGTCTATTACCTGTTGAGACATAATAACTTATAAGTCAAGATTCATAACCCTGATGGGAGGAGGCACCTTGTAGGATACTTCATACATTATCTGGCAGGTTGCTAAAATAAGCAATCTTTCAAGTGTCTTTGGATTTAAAATCGCATTGACTGTGAATCATAGCCTCTAATTTGGATGATTCTATTAAAATTTACCAAGCATAAGTTGTGTTCTGCTTGTAGGGGAATCGGAGATGTGCTGATCAGACATACAGCTAAATCATGTCTACTCTTGAGACATACAGCTAAATCATGTCTACTCTTGCTAATTAGTAATTTCCCATGCTCAAAGCATAAATATCTTACAAGATCAAAATTTTATGGCAATAGTACACTGCCTTTTCAGTTGTTCTAATCTTCTTTGGGCAACCAATGTGAACAGCACAGATTCAGACCTGTTGTTTTGTAAAGTGCCAACAGATGTTTCTTTGCTGCCAATAATAAAATCAATGTGAACAACACAGATAAGGAGCTGCCATTAAAGTGCCAATAGATCTTTATCTGTGCTGTCAGACTGCCAATAATGCAACCAATAAAAACAATACATCTAGAGCTATCAGTACATAAAGTTCCAACAGTGTCCATGCTGTTTGGCTGCCCATAATACAGACAATCTGGCATTACATGAACAGCCAACTCAGACCCAGATTTATCACTTCAAAAAGTTCAAACAGTGCTGTGTCCATGTTGTTTGGCTGCCTATAATACAGAAAATCTGTTATTAATAAACAGCCAATGTGAACAACAAAGTTTAATAAGGTTCTAACAGTTCTGGGTTTATGCTTTGATGATTCTAATCAAACAGTGTAAACCCTGATCTGACTTTGTGAGAAAGGTCCCAAAGCTTTTGACACCCAGCAAGAATGAAGAAATCAAGATGTTTGATTTTTTTAAAACTTGAGTCAGTCTACTTAACTGCTATACTGCCAGGGTAAATTGCATTTAAAAGATTTGGTGGGGGTTTGAGTTTGAGTTTGCGCTTTGTGCAACAAAGTTTTGAAAAAACAAGACTTGGCCTTGTAAACACAAGAATAAGCATACAAACTATACTCATACTTTAGGGTTTAAATTTTGCAACTGGTGTCCAAGTTCAATCTTTGTGCTCAGACTGTCTTGTGACAATGGGGCCTGTGCTTCTGAGATCTGGGTGCACATGGTAGAGAGTTGGATATATGCTATACATAAGTGAATATGACATTTTTTTTTATCAGCAGTATTTTCTATTGCAGGTTGGGATAAAAATGGTCAAGGGTCCAATCACTTCTTGATAAAAATAGAAAACAACATGTAGTTTAATTGACCTAGGAAAAATGCCATATTGACACTCTTAAATGTGACTACTGTTTCTGTAACAAACCTTTTCTTGGGTGGTCTCATGTACATAAAATACATTCCCTGTATCAGATATTTCCACATTCCATTCTTCTGGAATACTGTCACGGTTGATCTGATGGCCATAGTCCATGGAATGACTCTTACGTTTATAATAATATTGGGTATTTGAATACTCTTCATAATCATCAGTAACATCCTCATATTCACTCTCTGAGCAAGAACTCTATATCCAGTGAGAGAAAAATAGAAAGGTTAACTTATGGAAACAATTACAGGACATTAATACCTCCTTTCTCAACTTCCCTAAAAAATAGCCATGTTTAAAATTACACAAAAATATAGTATTACAAGTATTCCAATTGACCACTATCCAATCTGATCATCCAGCCAGATGTAAATGTTGAATGAACTACATTCCTTTTAGTACTAATTAGTATTGTGACAAGAGTTTGCCATATCAAGAGGGTTTACCATCACAGAGTTGGCTTTGTATCCTATATTTTTTAACTCTGTATACTAAACTCTTTTCACTAAAATTTCTTTTCATTTGGGCAACTTTTAAAATGCACTACATCCTTCAACACAATCTTTTTTTTTATAGGAGGCTTTGGTTGGTAAAGCATCATATTCTAAGGATTATGGGTTAGATATCCACCCAGGTCAGCTCAGGTGGACTGCCTCCATGTTGACCTTGAGAGAGGGACTTGGGTCCCATTTCCTCAGCATGATAAGCCAATGATGTGTTAAAAGCTGTTTAAACATAACAAAACCAAACACATTTTTGATGGTAGAAAAAACTCAAGATTTCAAGTAAATATCTATGATTATTAGGGTGAACAGCATTCATCACAAATTTGATTGGTCAGTTACAACAAGATATGCAAATCGGATTGGTCAATTATACTAAGATATACAAAGTATGTCAATTATTTTTTTTTCAGCACAGTATGCAAATTTTCAGGTACTGTCCATGTAACAACCCAGGAATATGTGACTTCCTCCTGATCAAAGGCTGGAAAAGCAATTTTTGAAAAAACACCCTGATTTAAAACAATGCATTAAACCAGGTTGACGTATGTCATATGTTGTACATTCCTGATGTAACCTGTGAATTTTAAATGTCATTTCAGATCTTGTACAGTAACCTCATTTTTTGGATCAGATTTTCTGTAACAAACACACATAACACATAACCCGATTTTAAAACACAAATCAACATATAAACATTCACACTGGATGATGTAAAGTACATTAATGAGAAAATAATGCCTAAAATATTCTAGATAATATCAGTTAGCTTTTATCGGACATATTTAGAAAGTACATAAGTCAACAAGAATGACTCTAGTTTAGTTTTACTTTCCATTCTTTTGATACATTCTAAGATGCACATTCCCATGGCTGGTTGTAATGGAAGTGAACATTTGTGTATATATATATAGCTGTATACAGAATCTCATCCAGGACACATAATTGCATGCTAATTATGCTAATTGCTCAAAGTGTGCATACAGAATGCATGCAAATCATGCATCATATCTGCAATTGCTACCTTTGCTTCCCTCATTAAATCTTCCCTACATTTGGACCCCCCCTCCTCATTCAAATTTCAGTTCTAGAATATACCCTTCATGATACATTGAAGGTGTGTGTGTACAAGATTTTTCCATAGGTCATCATTCATGTTTTTGAAATATATGATTCTAAATATTTTCTCCATGAAAAATCGAGGAGAGACGTAAAATTGGCATATCATGTAATAGTTTTTTCTTATTTCAAATTTGCTACAAATCCTATCAAACGGCAAACTACATAGACCTATATTTGCTACTGTATTATACAAGAGCAGATCTGGATCTACACAGTTTGTCAGTAGTAATCAGTGCCAGAAATAACACAGATCCTGATCTGCCAGCACATTATGTGATGGTGGGTTAGGTTCTGTGTTGCCCTCAGCTGGACTGGACATACAAGTGAATACAGTATCTTCTAGCAATGTCTCATAATAGAAAAATCACAGCAGAAAACTTGCATCTTAAATGTATTTTCAAAATGGCTAACAATCCTCTTCACTTATATCAGAAACTTTATATACAACTCCAATGTAAGAAATGAAGTTTTCATGATAAAAATGACTATTGTTTTTGTCTGAACAGTATATTATAATTTTATTTCCAATCCACTTCACCAGCAATGTCAAGTACTAATTATACACACATACTTTATTGTTAAGGACTGCCTGTACATGATTATTTCCCACACTCTAAATCTGTTAATATCAAGTGTTTCTTGCTGCACAATGCAATAACAAGTGGACCTGTGAACAGTTTTACATTGAACTACACATTTCACCAAATGATCATACTAAATTTTCTTCCTACCCACTTTTTAAACAGATAACTATCTAGTGTCCAGACATAATTTCCCTGAATTCAAGACTACATTTTCTTTTTAACTACTTAGTATTAGTGCTCAAACCATTACTGATTTCTTGATTGATCAATATTTCCAAATAGGCCATTGCATATATAGTGGATAATTTAGGGATGTGACCTATCAATGGGAATTACATGGAAATAAAATGAATAAAAATATGACATTTTCTTGTATCTTTTTTCACTTTTGTGGCAGCATGCACATAAACATAGAACTTTTCAAAAAAAGGAAACAATCCAATACATGCAAGATACAATAAGATGAGAGTTTTAGAGGGTGCAGAAAATGGACTCAGAACAGTCCCTATTTAAATGTAGTTACATTTTAATTAGCGGTGCTCTAGCAAGGCAGCCCCTAAAATCCTTTCTTCCTCCAACATCTTCATACAGAGTACTAATACATCACTGACAAAAGTTTAAGTAATTAACCAAGTTTTTCCACTACCTAAAGACTTAAGAAAAAGCACTGAATACATTTGCTAAGGGTAAAGTAATGCCTTATTATTTACAATTACATCTTGCAATCTGTAGAATAAAACATCTAACTTTTCTTCTGCATTTTCAATCAAGTCCATACTACTGTTAAATCCAATACTCTCCAATCTATAAGCATTCTACACATAAAATGGAAATTACACTATCAAATAGTCAAAACCCCTAAAATTTAGGAATAATGGTTGTCAGGTATAATATTCATTAATACCCTCAACATGCCAACCCAAGGTAAACAAAGTCATTTATCATTTTTAAAATGCTGAACCAAACTAGGTTGTCAACAGACAACTAGATACCTCTGAGTAACTATGAACAAATATGAATATCTTTTCAAATACTACCTTCACAGCAAATAAATATCTTAGTTTTTGTCTTTTAACTTTGTTTATAATCAACAATGCCAACAGTTTTGTCTATATTCAACTATGCCAATAGCTTTGTTTATATTCAACTATGCCAATAGCTTTGTTTATATTCAACTATGCCAATAGCTTTGTCTATATTCAACTATGCCAATAGCTTTGTTTATATTCAACTATGCCAATAGCTTTGTCTATATTCAACTATGCCAATAGCTTTGTCTATATTCAACTATGTCAATAGCTTTGTTTATATTCAACTATGCCAATAGCTTTGTTTATATTCAACTATGCCAATAGCTTTGTTTATATTCAACTATGCCAATAGCTTTGTCTATATTCAACATTGCCAATAGCTTTGTCTATATTCAACTATGTCAATAGCTTTGTTTATATTCAACTGTGCCAATAGCTTTGTTTATATTCAACTATGCCAATAGCTTTGTTTATATTCAACTATGCCAATAGCTTTGTTTATATTCAACTATGCCAATAGCTTTGTCTATATTCAACTATGCCAATAGCTTTGTCTATATTCAACTATGCCAATAGCTTTGTTTATATTCAACTATGCCAACAGCTTTGTTTATATTCAACTATGCCAATAGCTTTGTTTATATTCAACTATGCCAACATCTTCAGGGCTGAGCAAATCCCATAGCCCGATGTCCCGGACTAATCATTTTTTAAGTCAGGAAAGTAAAATTTTCCAAATCGAAAGTCTGGGACAAGTGCTTTTTAAAAAAGTTGGGCTAGTCCTTTTTTTCCTGCTTTAATTGTTATATCTACCTTTATTTGGCCAATCATGCCCTCCGGGCACACTGAATAATTGATCTAACTGCATTTACTTCATGTTACCATTTTGACTGCATATTGGGCCAAGCCACCAAATTATTGGCAAATCAAAAGAAAGCCAGTATAATAAATTTGCAGTGTTGTAAATATTATGTGACATTCATTTTATATGTTATATTCGTTTTCCCACAGCAACATTAGAAATGGTTAATTGTTGATATCACATGACAATTTGAATCCTGAAGTCATTAACATATGGGTCATGAGATTTGGGTAGTCATGTGACTTGGAATACAAATATCAAGTTCAGGTCAAATTTCATCAACACTAATTTTTCAGTCAATGGATTAAAGCTATAATGAATATTATACTCACAATATCTGAGAAAATAAATCATCTCAGGTTTATCTCAATGAAAGGTTGTTTAAGTTTGCTAGTCTGGTTAGTAAGTGGCACCCTATGCAGACACCAAATGATGCTGGTGAATTCCAACTTTTCAATAGGGAATGGACTCTGACTACACCCCAACATACATGTCCAAATATCAAAAATGAGGTGGCAAGTGTCAGAGGAAAAAAGGACTAGATCATAACAAGCGCCTCACTATGATTTTTAATCCTTCGAGTCAGTGTGATTAAATTAATGATATGTATTTTACTGGCATCTGTGTAGGTTTCCTTTATGAACTGATTAAATGACAGTAATGATTCTTTAACGTATAATTGATTATACAGATAATTTACTTCCACATGCCATATTGTGTTTGAAGTGAAACAGGTATGCTAATTAATGAGCAGTCGGTTTCAGTTGGTATTTAAAAGAAAAAATTGATGTTATGATCACTTTAAAGTAGTTATCAAGCAAGCTGATATAACTTTTGGATAAAATGAGTTCATTAAACTATTTTCATAAGGAAGGTAATAACGGCAATTTGAAGAAGGTAAAGTTGTTTGAAAATGGACAGATAAAACGTAAGACAGTCACTGAGTGTGCAGTAGATATTTCTCCAAAAAGACATAAGCAACAATCTGTGATGGCAAAAAAATTAAATACGATACTACCAATAGACAGATAAATTTTCAGCCACTTTGGGTTGATTATTATCCCTGGCTTGAATATATTGACTCGGAAGGAAAGATGTTTTGTAGTTACTGCAAACAATATCCAAAACTGGTACAGGTTGGAAATTCACCCAGATGAACATTTCTGCAAATGGACCAGAGCTTGAGGGACTTTAACCCAGACACAGCTATCAACTGCTGGCTTAGTGCTGGTGCAGGTGGCAGATATATACATGGACATATTTTAAAATCCATCAACTAAAACATATATACATGAACCTGAAGAAGCCAAATGTATAACAACCAATGTTTTGGAAAAATTATATTCTTTTAATAATTATATTGTTTATTATTTTGTTTGTTTTTTTTCTATGGATTAAGTACATACATTTCATCAAATATTGTTAAGTGATTACCATTTTTGGGTACAGTGAAAAGTAAGATGGGACTAGTGAAGAGAAAGGTGGGACTAGTGAATTTTCTGAAACCACTTGTCCTGGACTAGTGGTTAAAAAAAAAATTCTCAGCCCTGAGCTTTGTATATATTCAACTATGCCAACAGCTTTGTTTATATTGAACAATGCCAACAGCTTTGTTTATATTCAAAATATACCAATAGCTATGTTTATAGTCAATACCATGAAACAAGCTGGATATTGTTATAGTGTTTTCATGTATTCATTATGTTTTTCTATACATAGTGTTTTCAGGTTTTCTACATCTGTACTTTCAACACTGTTTTCAGGTTCTCTATATCTGTGCTTTCTACACAGTGTTTTCAGGTTTTCTACATGTGTGCACATAAAAATGGGATTTACTTTGGTCCAAATTGTTTTAAAAGTTCTTCATCTGTTAGTGGTCATCATGCTCAATAGCTAAGGTGATGGTTTTAAAACACAAAAAAAAACCAATAACAAAAGAAATGTTACAAATTTTTCATAAGTGTATGTAAATCAAGCGGGGAACTATGATCTGAAAGTCAAATTAGACTGGTTAGATTATGTAAATATCACCAGAACTATCCTTTACACAGTCAAGAAATATGCTGACCCTCAAAGCCTTCTGCATGTAAGTTCCCCAATTTGACCACAGTAATTTCTATTCCACAATTAACAGGACTTTGTTATTTTCTAAATTAAACTTCAACTTGTTCATGCATTAGATTTTTTTGCCTTTAATGCGGTGAAAAGACACGTCTCTGAATACAGTTTCATCAATTTGCTGCTAAATTCTCCAAAGCTATTTTTAAAGGTGTAGCAATAAATGTAGATGCAGTATACTTGGAAAAATTGCCTTAAGAAATGGGTCAAGTGGCTATGTAATAGAATATGGTTGGTAAAATGGTTATACTGGCTCAAGAGGTACTACATCTAGTTTTACAACTCAGATCCAACTGCAAACAACCCTGCATAATGCACTGTAAGATCTGGTTTATCTTGTTTGTTGTGCTAATTACTAAATAACAAACTGCACAGTGCATTATGTGATGGCATACCTCTGTCTATGCAATTAGACCAGACTTATGGGAGTATATAGTGTAAGTGCTATGATATGAAGACTATGACAAAGAATGTCTTGTTGTTGTAGTGAAAACATCTCAATTAACATACACATAGTTGGGGAAACAGCAGAGATAAAGGATGCTGATGGAGTACCACTACAGCTTTATGGCCTGATAATACTGATTTGACCCTATTAGATTAGTGCAATCTATAATTCATGAGGTCTGGAGTTTAACTGCCATTACAACACATGGGAGCATACATGTTTAGGTCAGATAAATTTCTTTATTTACTTGTGTAAACAGGAATATATCTATCTATATTACAGGCCATATTTAAATACACTGAAATAACCTTGCTAAAACTCCACTATGGTAATAGCAGTAAATCTTGGGAAAGAAAAAGTAAAAGATATTTACAGGAAGTCTGCAAAATATACCAGAAAAAAAAGGCACAGAGTACTTATACAGTGCATTCATGCATAAGGTCATTTGTCTCCATTTTTAGCCCCCAAAATATTATATTCAGATTTTGCTTTATTCATCATTCTTAGCAGATCTCATTTGTCCAGATCACACTTTAGCTACAAATAAATACCTTCCTTAACATGCTCACGAGTTACATATTTTTTTAGATAAACAATCATATAAAGTGATGCAATCTATATGATAAGACATGTTTCATATGTGTGTGTGTGTGTGAGTGTGTATAGATAGATAGATAGATAGATAGATAGATAGATAGATAGATAGATAGATAGATAGATAGATAGACAGACAGACAGACAGACAGACAGACAGACAGATAGATAGATAGATAGATAGATAGATAGATAGATAGATAGATAGATAGATAGATAGATAGATAGATAGATAGTGACTTAATTAGTATTCAAGTAGTTTTGTATCAGTTTTACATCCATTGGTAAATTAATTTGTATTTTACATTTTGTATTTTTTTGTACATCCACTGAGAAATTTGTATGTTCCATTTTGTATCTTTTGGTACATCTAAATTGGTATGTTCCATTTTGTATCTTTTTGTACATCTAAATTTGTATGTTCCATTTTGTATCTTTTTGTACATCTAAATTGATATGTTCCATTTTGTATCTTTTGGTACATCTAAATTGGTATGTTCCGTCTTGTACCCTTTTATAGATTCATTGGTAAACTGGTAGCTTCCTTTTTTTTCAGACTGAAAAGTCATTCTCTGCGATGAACAAAATCATGAATCTGGCAAGGAAGGAGCTGAATTACAGTATAACAAATAAACCAGACTTACCATATAACAAACAGACCAGAATTATGGTATAATAAATAGACCAGAATTATTGTATAATAAATAGACCAGAATTATTGTATAACAAATAGACCAGAATTACTGTATAACAAATAGACCAGAATTGCTTTGCCTGTTACTTTAGTTTTAGTTTGGCAATCAAAATATATGGGGAACTTAAGAAATAAATATCACATATTTAGATTAAAAGGCTAAAAAAATGTGACATTAAAATGTGTTAATACTAAGGAAAATAAAGGAAACAATGAAAATGTTCTCATATTTCATTGATATTTTGTTATGATGCACATTTTTTAAACATTTCATAACATTAATGTGTGCTTACCCAGAAGCAATGCAAAATTTTGAGGATGATAACTGATGTTTGGCCAAAAAGAAAATATGTTTTTCCTGTTCACTGGTTTTAAATTAGAGAGGCAAGTTGGAAGGTTGTTTTGGTTGGGGTTTTTTCACACACGGAGGGAAAAGTTCTAGGGTCAGCATAGAGTAACAGGGATAGACAGCCAACCAGAAACACATATGGTCATGCTTTGCCTTAGTATAATTACCATAGCTCATTAAACAGATACTTATTTATGGCTCTATGTCTCAAAGCAAACCACCACTGGTTTATTACTGCATATTGTTTTCAAAGTATTATTTCTGGGATTTCTTTATCATATTTTCAAGGTAAAAGTGAAGTTCACTAAAGTGCTGCCTATGACCTGAAACCAAGACATGTACTTCATTGAGCATAAGTTAAAATATTCAGTTTACATTTTGTGATACCATGATAAAATCAAGGTCAATAAATGGGAATGAAGAATTAAAAACTATTTTTTATGTTATAAAAATGGTACCATGTATTAATGAGTTTGCTATTTACAGTTTTGAGATAGATGTAATTACTGGTGACTTTCAACAATTTTTTATGCAATAACATGAAAGCTAACAGTAGTATAATGGTCTATGTGGTTTGTTCTACTGATCTAAAGTTGCCAAAGAAAACCCTGATCTTGCTGATAAAATGTGGATTTTATTTTCAACTTGTTGAAAAAATTTTAAATTATTAATTATTATAAAGACTGTCTACTTAGTATACTTCTATCAAAAGCTGTAAACTATGTGTACAAAGCAAAGTGTGTGACCTATGAATAGGTAACAGACTGCCTGGGTTACCTACAATCAGTGCTCACTTGGCTTTAACAAACATATGATTCTACCAGTGATAGAAAAAAATTACCACTTGAAGGCCATCTAATGCACATACTGTTTTATAGTTGAAATCTACTGTTCTGAAATTAACATGTTTTATTTTTAAATTAAAAAAGAAAGAAAGAAAAAAGTACTTTTATGCATTCTATCCATGCATTACAGGAACAAGCTGTAACAAATATACATTAGGTAGCTGAAGTCAAAAACTGCTGATGATATTATAATCAAATATTGAATTAATGTGTAAATTAAATGCCAGTCAAAAGTACAACAATAATGTGACTACCTACCAAATTATTTAACAATCAGGATTAAAACAACCCCATGCTTAATCAAAAAATAATCATTGCAGTATAAGAACATTCATTATCATCTGTAAGCTGTAGGTTTCTGAAATGTAACACAATTTATTTTGACCAATTTGTCAATTTAGCTGATTTTAAGTAAATACTATGCATCATCACTAAAATCACCATCTTAACAGTGTAATGTCAGACAAGTAATACTGGAATCACACCTTTTCTAGTAGAAAAGTAGGGGAAAAAAAACAAGAATCTGTAATATTTTACCGTTGAAACTTGAACATTCTTGTCCCTAGGTGGCTTCCATGTTCGACTGTTTGTGCTTTTGTCCACATAGAAAATTCTGTTGGAAGTGGGGTCCAGGAAGACATCCCACTTGTCCAGCAGTGTCTTCTTATATACACAGGTATCTGGCAGAGGAGGCAATGGGTGGATGTTCAAATCAGCTAGATTTGCATATTCACCACCTCCATCAGACTGAATAAAAAAAAAAAAACATTTTAACAGTGAGCAAATACAGTCATGAATAAAGCAAGCACAGCATTGGCACAACACTAAAATAATTCAAAAATTTCAATATTAGCATCACAAGAAATAATTGTGTTATCAGAGAAGCAGGAATGCCCAATACTATCCTACAAGCAATGGCTATAGCTACAGTTCATGGATGCACATGCATTTAATACCCAGCTGCATACCTATATAATCCTAACGTTCATTTGCATCCTAATTAATTAAATATTAATGAGTGTGCATCATAGGATGGAAGATAAAGAAATGCATGTTATGTCCCCTGAACTCTGAATACTGAAGACTTAATTCCAATAGAAAACCTTTTCTATATATATACATACATCATATATGTACAAAGAAATCACTTTAAGGATGCAGGCCCAAATTCCAGACTCAGATGACAAGACCAGAAGCTGGTTTTCCTGGGAGCTCTAAACCAGCAGTTCAATGTTCACTTAGGCATTTTGGCTCAGATCAATTTATAATGTTTATAGAGGTATGTGCTCTAACCACTAAGCCACAGGAGCGGTTGTTTAAAAATAGAATAAGAATAAAATACCAGCTAATTTCCTGTCATCAATATTCTTTAATCAGCTGTCTAATCAAATTATTTTTTATGAAAAGGTAAAAATAAATTGAAATAAGATGGTTTTAAAAAATTGCCTGCAATCTAACTGATAGTGTGATGGTCCAGTGATTAATGTGCTAGACTTATGGTGTGTTGTTGAGCAACTTATTTTATTCTAAGTGCTTTAGTACTAAATAACCTATTTGTGTTGCTATATTGTAAAGCACCAAGTAGACAAAAAAAGCTACAAATCATTCCTATATTTTTTAAATTTAGACCTTTTGGTACAATACAGTAAAGCTATATCAACATGAGTTTTGTGAAACGTGTTCTCACGAACTTATAAAACACTATGCATTGCCTCACTACACTGTGACTTGCTCTTTCTGAAGTTGTGGGCTTACAAAAAAAAAACTTGAACTGTGAGCTGATGCCACAGCCACAGCTTTCATTCAATATCATTCACTATATTTTGCATTTTTTCTCAAAAACAGACAAAACAATAAAAATAAAATATCAACTGACAGCACAAACAATGATACTTCTACTGATGTATAATACCATCCTTGCTATGTCTTGTATTTTTCACTGCAAGGAAACCTCAACTCACAGTCAACACTAACAATTACACTAAGATCTATCTAGCTTCAGTGGTATTGAAAGAATCTTTTATTCCCTTAAATCTATAACAAGACATTATATATACCTCTATTTAACAAGACATTATATATACCTCTATATAACAAGACATTATATATACCTCTATATAACAAGACATTATATATACCTCTATATAACAAGACATACCTATATATAACAAGACATACCTCTATATAACAAGACAATATATATACCTCTATATAACAAGACATACCGCTATATAACAAAAAATTATATATACCTCTATATAACAAGACATACCTCTATATAACAAGACATACCTCTGGGCTCTCTGGACTCAACAGGCCAATTGGTGAGGGAATTCCTGCGTGCTGTCGGAAATCTTCTAAATTTGCATAGTCCCCTCCATCATTTAAACTTAATGTTCTGTTGAAATTTTTTGACCGCTCTGTGAATGTTAAATGCTGGCCAGGATGTATATTTGGTTCACTTCGCAAGTTCTGAACACTAGTTTCCATTGCAACACCTGTGTTTGCATAGATTAGGCCATTGCCTTTAGTTTCATTACGATACTTTTTTTCAGTTATATTCTCTGTATGTGTGCTATCTTGAAAATCCTCTTTATCATTCTTTCTAGCTTCATCATGATTCCATGTAGCATTTACATATGAATAAACATCCGGTGTTTCACTACTACCGTCCACATTTACATTTCCCGAACTTGAGCCGTCACCTGAATCTCTTACCATCACATTTCCTGTGACCTTCCGAACATAAGTTTTGGGAACATAGAACGGAGTGGAGTCATCTAGTCGACAAACCTCCCACCAATCGTCACTTTCAACACTTAGTAGCCGATAAATCTCGCCTTCCTTCATAGAAATACTAGTACCAAAGTCGTCAATATACTCAAATGAATACAGAGCCTCAACATGTGGCTGAGAATTTGTTTTTTGGACATTTTCTTCAGAAGATTCTTCCGCCATTTTTAATAAGTTCAGCATACGGATTTATTGGCTCATTTTTCTTCAAATGAGAATCATGTCATGTAAAATCACATGGCTACAGACCTTTGATAATGATATCGCAAGTAGCTACAAGATTCTATCAAAAATAGACAGTGACAGATAAGACGAACACGGAAGTTTCATTCGTTATATATTACTGCTGAATTAGCTAGCTTTATCAAATTAACTTATTGGTATCTCAATATAATAGGATAAACTAAGAATAAATTGACAAGAGGGGTATCCTGAAAGGGGTCCAAACCCAGAACGGGAATCTTGTGGTAGGGGGGCAATTCGAATCCGGAAGCAGTAGTTGCGATTGTCACTAAAACACGGAGTTATAAAAAGAAACGAATATTAACTAAATAAATATTAAATTTGGCAAGGCACCATTACATTAAATTTATTCTTTGATTTAAACAAAAATACAAGATGCAAAAATAAGTTGCATCAGATTAGCTGTGCATCGTATTAAAACGTGAATCTTACGATGAATTTATCGAGCTGAACTGGTATTGAATTATTTTCCCTTAATGCACTACAAGCCAGGTACCCTGGACTCCCATAATGCTTATCACACCAGGCACGCGAATGTCCTAGTCCGGTGAAGAAATTCAAGATGTTGTGTGCAATTAAAAAACAAAAATGCGTCGGCAATAAAAGACTATCATTGGATTTATTTCCAGCAGTAATGCCACAGTCTTTTTCATTATATTAGTTGTACGAGTCCCTGTAAACCCCGCTGATGACTACTAAAAATTACCCAAAGGTTCTACATGCTAAAAAGTGGGCACTACAAATACAGCAAAGATTAAAATACCACCCACCCCCTCCAAATATAAAGGGCAGTAAAAACACCCTAATAAATATAGTATTGTTAACGCGGGCCATAACAAACGTATTTGAAGTATAAGGAAAGACAACTCTGTCAGGGCTAAGCTCTATGAGTAAATGTTTGCTTAATAGTGTGTGAATATGAGTATCATCATTATCATCACCACCAGAAGCAGAAGCAGTAAAGCAGAAGATGAACTCTGTTAAAATGTTGTAAATGACTATCTCATAAAAGCGAATTCGGGACTACTCGGTCCATTGCAGATCCGGCTCAATAACGAACTCATCCTATCCAAGTCAGCCCATAGCATACTCGGCCCAATAATCTAGTCAGCCTTTAGGTCCACAATTTTAGTAACGTGGATGGAACGTTCTTTTCGTTGAACCGCCATTTCATATTTTATATTATTTGTGTTTATTTCAACAGTCGTGTATTATGAAATAGAAATATAGCGGGGGAAAAAAATCATAAACCCACATTAATTCCATTATACTGAATAACCAACATTTAGAAACTGTCCTTGTACTGACATTCTTATTTGTTATTACAGTTCTAAGTTATGGTGTAATACCGGTAGTAAAGATGTGTTGACACCTGCGAATCTTTTTACAGTCGCACTTCTCATTCATATACCGTAAATTTTGTATCAACAGTAAGTAGTTTCCATTATTCTAAGTTTAAAAAGGCTTTGTCCTTGTAAGGCCGTCATGTCAGTTGACTTAAACAAATATTAATTTGTAATAAATGATAAGTATACAGACAAAGCAAATATTTCAGACTTTTATGCATTTATTTTTCTACATAAAATTTTGTATCTCTGCCCGTATTTGCCCTGTCATATTCCTTTTCTCGATACGAACATTAATTAAACTTTTTTTTCTTTTTTTTATAATTATTTATTATCAGCAGTAAATATTAGACGTGATCTTTTCTTGGCCAAATTGGATGCATGGAGCCCCGCATTCTGCCTTAGACACCTCAAATCCTAGGGTTGAGCCTGTGTACCGACACCATAATGAGTATGTTACGGGGAAATTTCTTAATCAAATTTGCTTGGGCCGAATTTGTAACCATAGGAGTCTGCAGTTTTATCAATAAAGCATGACAAAACAGCATGAAATCACCTTCACAGTATTATAAAATACTTTATACTACCGTTAAGGTGATTTTATAATACCTTTAAGGTGATTTCATGCCAGAAATTTCGTCGTGCTTTTTTATTTTATAAAACTGCAGATCACCGTAACGGTATTATGAAATATTTTATCATACCGTTAAGGTGATTTTATGTTGTCAGAAATATCGTCGTGCTTTATTGATAATGCTGAAGACTCCTGTGCTGTAACGGGCCGACTTTGTTCTGAGCGGACTCCGTTATGGGCCGAGATCTCCTGTTACCCATAAGAACCTATTGTACGTATATTACCTTGCATCATTTTATAAATACAAAATTATTCATCATCAACAACTCTACTATTTAAAAGCACCCACCAGAAGAGCATAGAGTCTACATTATCTTTAAAATATATTAAATTATTTACTTGATATCTGAAGGGACACGAAAAAGCACTAAAAATAAAATTTGGTTCTATTCACTTTTTAAAACACTTTGAACTTTAAAGCATGCATACTGATTGCAAATAAATGAGTATTATTGTCAGATCATTGAATATAACAGTATACTGGTTTCACGAGACAATATAGTATTAATTTCATCAGTTGCAAAACCGTGAATTTTTTCCCCATGCTTTGAAAACCGATTTATTGTGTTTCACTTACATGTATAACATTTGGTCGTTTCGGACCTGATGTGACAGTTGCTTCCTCTCTGAAAGGATGGTAGTAAAAAAAAAAAAACCCTCATATATATATATATATATATATATATATATATATATATATATATATATATATATATATATATATACTCCAAAATATTGCACAGTCTTTCGAGTAGAAGAGAAATGGCCTGTTCAAATACTGTCTATTTACGGACAGAATTTGACTTATGATTAATAACATAGATGGTTTGTACAATAAATGCATGCTAGCTATTGCTACCGAAAAGAAAAGAGAAGTATTATTGAAATGACTAAATATACTAAATATATGCCTGTTTTCGTAATCATTGAATTATTGTCTTCTCATGCCTTAAGTGGCTGCAATAATAAACAAGTTTAGTAAAAAAAAAATCCATTTAGTCAGCGTTCTTTGACGGGCTGAAAGAACATTTTGTTTGGCTTCGGCTAATCATTACTTAAGGACGCTTATCTGTATTGCAGTTGCCCCTCCCCCCACCTTAAATGGCCAACCTATCTGCACCAGGAAAGTGGCCTTAAAAGACGGGTGGCCATTCCAAAGGGGGACTATACTTCAGAGATGTGTATGTATATGTGTATATGTATGTGCATATAATAGGTAAAGCTACATATAACTTAAAGCAGTTAATATCGTCATTTAAAAGTAGCATTCATTATTGAAATGTTCTTATTTTCTTAAAAACAAGGTAACAAAAATTATTCTTTGGCGTGAAATGTTGAGTGGGATATTGTTGTCATGCGCATTACAAAACCATTCAAAAACGTTATTTATATCTTGTTTTGTTTCATATTTAAAATAATTATCTTTCCATTTACTCCTCGTCCCACTCTACATAATATCCTTCCCTTTTTACGATCTTGTTTATTTTAGTCTTCCCAAAATAAATTTTGTCGACAAGTGAACCCTCCCCACTGTAGTCAAGTCGAATAACTTTTACTTTTTCTTTTAAAGTATTTTTTTTTCGTTTATGTGATGACATGTTACAGTTTTATAATTATATTTTATTCCTATGTTGATAATTGTACAGTACTGCAATTTAATTTTGCGGACGAAACTTTGTGAATGTAAATTTTTGTTATACAGGAAGTGATACATGTACTGTCAAGTGATTTTTCTGGGTTTCACTGGTACCCTGTTTCGTTCAAGGGTTAATTGTTTCTGTGTGTGTGTGTGTGTGTGTGTGTGTGTGTGTGTGTGTGTGTGTGTGTGTGCATTCACAAAATCTATTTTATCCTATCTGACCATGATATGATCTTAATAATTACGTCCAGTCGTAATCGTCAAGTAAAAATAAAATCCTCTATCAAATACATTGCTGAACCCATTTCCTGCAACGTCGGCATTAAAAATATAATAACTTTAGTAGTACATATACTCAGTGGTGTCACTGGGGGGAGGAGGAGGACCGCACCGGGTAGCACCATTCGAGAGTGTGACACTAAAATGTTGTCCATAAAAGTCTTAATTTTTTTTAGGAAATTGGTCCATGGGGGTGATGCCATGCAGAGGTGTAGCGAGGACATATAGCGCACACGACAAGAACTAAAATTGCTTCTCTATCAAAGCTTTGAAAGCATAGAACAAACTTTGTTCTGCTCACCGATTTTGCGCCTCCCCCCCCCTCGCCTTCAAGTGGCGCTCACGGCACGTCCGGTGACTTGCCACACACTCGCTACGCCTCTGATACTATGAGTTACCGCATATAACTGTCTATGACATTTGTGAATTTTTGTGCAGGAAGGGGGTCCATGGGAGTGATACCATAAGTTAACCGAACTGAGTGATACTTACCCTAGTGGCATCACTGCATGTAAACACTTCTTTCAGTAACGAAAACTTGACATCCGGAAACAGACACCATGAAAGAACATAGGATTACATACATTTCTGTTATTGAATATTGGTTCTTGAAACATATCAATAATAAAATGTGGTCGCTTGTGAGGAGTAAATGTTAATTTTTCCAAGTGATATGTTGGACACTGGTCGCGTTGGATGGGTGGCCTGTTTTGAGGGATACTTTTAAACACAAATTCGTCGATGTCAAAGGATTCTGGCCACAAAGAGATACGATCCACGATTCTGCGATGCAATACATATCGATAAACATACGAACTTAGTAGGTTTTCCGTCGTTTGAAGGCAGGTGGTACCCTTTCATGTAGACATTCTTGTCTTATTTCCAGTATGCAGATGAGAGATAGACATGTAGTTATCATATATTTATATGCAATTCTCACTGATGAGAAGAACAACAATGCTTTCAAACAGACTGCCTGTTGGTTGAAATGAATTTTATCCAACGATTTAGGCCATTTAATGGTGGCTCCATTTAACTCTTTTGAAAACATCTTATTACCAATTCAGTGTCTCAGTTGCACGTGGAAGTTATTACAATGTTATCTCCAAAACAGAATATATAATATAATTTCCTCGTGCAAAGAAAATCTCATATGGAACAAATTCGTGCCTGGAAATACAGTTGAATACAAACAAAATCTGTCACATTTTACTTCCTACAGATGCAAAAGGCTGCTGCAGCCAAATGTACTTGTGTTTGTTAGTGAAGAAGGAAAAATTTTGACTAGACCCAGTCATATTGTACAATTTGTTTTTAAAACATAAACAATGTGATAAACTTGCAGTTTAAAATCTGCCCCATCGCTCATTCTATGTTAATTTAATTTATTCATTCAGTGTCTTCATTCACTGGTTAAATATCTCTGCATAAAAAATGACACTCTAGTTGTATGAATATTAATATGTTCATTATTTCTGAGCAAACTTTGATCAGTTTTTTTTTGTTGCTACCAATAGTGTGCTTTGCTTCTTTCTGAAGGGGCATACGCACAGCTAGTTTTGTCAGCTTCATTATCTTCGGAAACTGATCTTTTTGACTCTTATGTACAATTTGATATTATTGTTTGGATACATCTGCTTCAAAATAGTATTTTTCACTAACACAAACTTCTTTTGTTGTATCCGTAATTTACTAACAGAGATATTAAAATAAATATCTATACTTCTTAATTTAATGTTTTTCACCCTTATTTTATTCAATTTATCTTAACCCTCATAGAATACATGTATATGATTTGTAACATATGATTCACAGGGCTCAAATGATTAATTGAAAAAGGAAAACTGCATTATACTTTTAAATTGTCTGTATTTAATTTTGGCTCAGACTTCTGTAATTTGTACATTTAATTTCGAAATACCTCTGAAAGGGTCATGCACTCTACCTTTTGTCCATCCATCATGTACATCTGACTCGTATTTAACACCATTTTGAGCTCAAAAACACTCACTGGTCTCCATTAACACTTTTCCCACGTCCATTAATCTGATTCATTTCATAACTTTTGAACATTATTGTCATCATCACTATCATCAGCAAGTATTTGCTGATCGAAATCGTAATGAACCACGTTTTTTTTAGGTAGACCGTATGGTTCAAACCACGCCATAATGCTTATTTCTGATCACTGCCATCTCACCTCTATCTGCGTAGGTTCGAGTCTTGGGTTCAGCCAATGTGAGTACAAGGGAAAGCTTGCCAGTAGCTTCTCGTGGATAGGTTTTGCTTTCAGGGGATTTCCCGGGTTCTTCATCCACCATTTATACTGGCCGACATGTACAGAATATCTTGTGCTGAAAATGGCTTTGAACACTATATCAACAACAATATGCATACGACAAGTATAGTTTTGTATCGATTCTGTTTCTTGTATCGATATGTGCATCGTTGCAGCAAAAGTATTGATGCATTGATATATTGATGAATCGTTTCACCAATAGTAAAGAGTGGGTGGCCGCTGGGGGTGGTAGTGGTGGTAGTGAGGGCTTTCTTGAGGGGGACTACTGTAAATCAAACTTTTGACGGCTATTTAAGAGGTGTGTGCCAACTTAGAACAATGTCACTGGCTACAGTCGGTAAAGTCCACATTTAACAGAAGTTTAAAAACAGAACAATCAACTTAGTTACAGAAGGTTTAAAGGTTATAGGTACCAATAGATACGTCGGTAAGTTTGTTATCCACTCTGCTGGCCTAAATTGCTCAAATTCTTACAAAGATCGTTATCAAAACTTTCACTATTGTCTTAAGTGTAATTATCATCAAAAGAAGTGTCTCTTACAGTCGCAAGTACATTATGGTCAACAAGTATTTGTTGGCTGATATGGTCTAGGGTAAGGGACAGACACAAGTACATTATGGTCAACAAGTATTTGTTGGCTGATATGGTCTAGGGTAAGGGACAGACACAATAAACCATTTTTTTTATTTATTTATTTTTTTTGCTAAATGCTTCATCAAATGCAGAAATAGGCTGTAGATAAGCCTTAGGTATCTTCTAATTGGGCTTTCCTACTATTTCATAAGTGTGACAAGATCTGCAGTATTTAAAAACATCACTTTTAATATTTGGCCAATAATAGTGATTTGAGAAATTGTAATAAGTCTTATTAATCACTATATGACCATCCGCAGTAGTTTCATAGGCTAGACTAATAATTTCCTGTTTATTCGACTTTGATAATTCACTGACCACTCATCACCACCAGACGCCTCAGGTAGTATTTATTTTCTCATAAGGATGTGGGAGATTACTGGTGCGAACCCCAGCCGAGTCATATACAAGACCTTTCTGAGCGTTCATTATTAAAATGTTAGTGTTAAGACTGGTTGGCCTGGTGTCAGGAAAATGTGACTGGGTTGGACATTATGCTACGTGTCTTCGGCATGACGCTCCAGTGCTAAACTTTACAAAAATAAAATGTCACACTGCAGATATCACAGCGATGTGACTGTAAGTTTGTTATAACTACATTAAAAATCCGAAACACACACACATACACACGCACGCACACACACATTAATTTATGTCAGAGCATCATAAAGACCTACTAATTAAACATAACTCACTTTTATCTAAAAGAAAATTTTCTGCCAAATACCAAATATTTTTATTGTTTGCTTCCTTTATAAAACCTTCGTCTCTGGCGAGCTGAAGTAATTTATCAATTTTCAAGGTCTCTAACTCTTCCTGTGTATGATTTATGATAAAGCTCTCCAGTTTAGATGACATTGCTAAAGCTTGTTAATTTCAATATAGATTGTTCAAATAGGTAAAAGTAAGCCTGAGGCTTAGAAAAGTTTGAAACAAAGCGAATCAATATTTCAAAAACAGTGTTTCATGTAACATTTTATAGAAATTCGTGTCGCTACGATTCTGCAGATAACATCTACAACCACACACATAAGTTTGTATGTCAAAAGCAGCGCTGTTATCATTGCAGGATTTCCGAGCGGATTTGGAAATCAGGACAAGTTACCAAATTTGAAAATTGCTTTCCAGATCTTGAGAAATTTTTGATAAAATTGAAAAAAATTGAGAAGTCTTGAAAAAGGATGCAATTTCTTTTTATCACAAAAGCCGGTAACGTGAGTGCTCTTTTGCGTTTAGGAGAAGTTTTGGTGCACGGATACAATCTTGTGGCTTAGATTATAGTTGTTCATCTGTTCATAATATATTTGAAATCGTTAATTATTTAAGTATCGTTAGGTCGATAAACTTGTTATATTGTTAGATCTATATTATTTTATTTCTCAGTAAAGAAAAGGTCTATAATCTTTTTCATATTTCTGGTAGGAACCCAGTCTTGGTGATTTCATCTTGTAGCTATTTTTCCACTTCGATTATTTTCTCGCGTCGGTAACTTTGAAGGTCTATCATAATTCTTCTATTAATAATGTGATCGAATCTTGCATTTTTTTCTTCAGGATAACACTCACACACACTTCTAACCAATTACTCTTATTATATAACTGCCATGTAATCATATACAATAAGAACATGAGGAATATCTAAGTTGATGACAACCGAGTATTCTGGGACACCACATTCGTTTAGAATTGTATTAATTGATTCATTGGTTTTTATCTAAAACAATTGGACTCGTTTTCGCATTAGAACTGCTGTCAGGACAAACACGGCTTTGTTTAATGAAAGTCTAGTTTGTTTTTTTTTTCTCTCTCTTCTTTTGGCTGGGTCAGCGTTGGTGAAACATAATTAACTGGAAATGCAGCCAGAACGGATTTGTCCGTGAATATTATTTCCTCATTCTCGAAGCAACCCCTGAGTATTTTCATCTCTGTCTGTACAGTCAATGACCAGACGTTTACACATGCTAATAACAATACTTCAAGCTACCCATGAGTTGGTTGTGGTACATGAGGTTGTCTCCGATTGTCCATTTCTATCTCACCTTCGCTTAGATTTTATTTGAGCATATCCGATGGACTGGTGTTACAAATCTGAAGCAGATATTCATAAAAAAGAAAACCAACATTTCAAATGATTCATCCACTGTCTACCCATCCACCACTCCATCGGTAAGTTCTTCAACCTCACCGGGGCCAGAATCTATTATTTGCATGCAATGATAAATCTATTATTAAAACAAAAACACAAAAGACAGTTAAGTATGTGCACTGATGGATGTTGATTCCTTCAAACTGAATTCCAAATCCGGCGGTTCATTATGTTGATAATGAAAGTGTGAAAAATGTACGTGGAATTCCAGTGCGGGTTGTATTCATACGTTGTATTTCTTAACATCGCTATTTGACCCTAGCACCTTATTTCCGGTTACGATAGATAAACAAGTTTAAGATGAGGTGTTTAGGTAAACCAGTGTCAAGGGAAATGCAAAAAAGTTGACAAAGACATCAAGTTAGTTTCTTCCTTCCTGATTAGTATTCTTTGAATTTTGCTCCATTGAATTACTATATGCAGTGGTAGAGGGCACGTAAGTGATCTTTACATTCAGGTATTGTTTCATCATTGTATTGGCAGTATCAACGTAGTCTTTAATAAATGCAACCAACAAACCAGTCTTCGATTCCCCAATTTTGTCGATTTCAGCAAAGGCTTATGACGGCTCCAAACGGGTTCACAACAACAACGCTTGACAACTGCAATTTTCCAGTTTGATCTTGGAAAATAACAAGCTTGCCTAAGTCCACATCAACAATGATCTGCGTATAAACTCATCAAATCTGCTTTGGTTGCAAACCTGGTCAGCTTCACATGGGCACTTGAGCTTCCGTAAATGTTAATAAGCGCTTCGCATACAATTAAGAATACTTTCTAAGTGACCTGACAAAACCAATAAGCGTTTGCTGGATTTGTATTAATTGCTTTAGGTGGCGCTCACCAGTTATTATGTACTTTTGAGAGAGTGATGTATGTAAGGTGAAGTTGTTTGCATTTTAAACATGCACAGTGGAGAGAATGTTGGCATACCTATATACTACTTTCATGTAATGTGGATGAAATTTCTTTGGATATTGTACTTTTGGAAATTTAAAATGAGCTTAGGACACTGCGAACTAAAATGACTGCTCCCTTGTGCTCCAAAAATCAACCAAAATTTGTCTAAAGTACACTATTCTTGGCAGCTATTAAAATATGGAAAATGAATTTTGCCAAACTAGATAATACCAGCTTCTAAAAGTGCAATGACTGAATTACCAAATACATAAAATGTAAAAAAAAGTTATCGGCTCTTTTTTTTACAATTTACCTCTGAAGTTCGAGAAGTGAAAATGAGCAAGTAGAGCTAGCACTTTTTTGAAAGATGCACATCTGCAGTAAGGTCAAGCTGTATACTCTCTAACCCATATTACACCCATCATTCATACATCAAAATAAAGGGAATTAAAGGTTCTTTGAACAATACCTAAGATATACAAAGTCTCTTTTAAAACACCAGTATAACTAGTGAGGAAACCCGGGGAAACTCTTTTTCTTTAAAATTTTAACCCTATGCTAAATACGAAACTGTAGAGCGCCACCTTAACAAAAATTATCCACATTTGGGCCCATCCAGTCTAGTTTGCGATGGCAGCATTGAGTAATATGGCGGTAATTATTCAATAACTTAAAGTGTTCTGTACAAGCCCGTTCAAATAAAAATTTAAAATATATCGAGATGTCATTTGGTCTGCTGCCCAATGCGTTCCAGGTCCAATCTGTGGAATCCAGGGTAACTATTCCAATTGACATTGTTTTGGGAATCCTGGCTCCAAGTTCATCCCACATAAAAACACCCCGGAAATGTTTGACTGGCTCTGTTGTCGCAATTAAATAAAACTTTGTTTTACAGCTATGCTACAATTGATGACCATATCTGTTTTGGAGTCTAGCGCTTCCATGCCTGGATAATGAAGACCTTTTCCTTTTTATATGGCTTGTTTTCCTTTTGCATCCGCAGGAGCTGTAGCTGCCAATATACTTCAATGGCAGCGAGGAATGGAATATTCCACCATCGTGTTTCATCGAGTTGACAGAGGCTACTGACAAACGAGTAATTATCCCGCGGCGTTGACATTTTTGGCTGTTTCAAACTATTGCGCGTGAGTCGATGTCAGCATTTGATTGGTCCCGGATAAATGAACTAAGGCTTCTTTTTTCATCGCAAATAATGTCATTTCGCGTTGATATTGGCTTAATATGACAAATTTACACAGATGTGACATTTTGTTTTAAACGTTAAGGTTCAGTTCCACAGACTATTTAATGAGTCTTGTCGGAGATAATCACGGTAACGAATATGTTATGAGAAAAAATTTAAGTACAAATGATAACATGGGAAATCTCTCTAAATTGTATTAAAATTAACTCCTTTTTTGACTCATTTTCATTAAACTCTGTTTGGAGTAATTTCCATTTAAATATTTGTAGATTAACTTTATTTAATAGCGCTATATTCTATCTTGATAAAGAATGTTTCCTTACAGCTAGTGCAAGTCTCATTCTTGTATGTGTAAACTTACTTAACAAATAAGCTTTACAAACAGGTAAACATTTGGCTTCGTATTACATGTACACGCTGACTTTATAATAAGTACAAGTTTTTTCCTCATTATATATGTATAATCTGAACCCACCAAGCTTAAACTCAATAGCAAGAAATCTCTCCATATTATATATGTATGTTCTAAACTCGGCTAATAATAACACTCACTGACAAAGAAGTTCCTGGCATACTATCTGACCTCTACCTTGAATTGGTTGATCATAATACGAAGTCAGAAGTAATGAAGAAAAAAAACCATACGGTTCTATGAGGACAAGACTGGAACTTTCTAGTTTGGAGCACGCCGTTTATATGTGATGCCAGTGTAGCACCCTCAAAATATTACCAAAAAATCTTAGAGGTGCCTTGAACTAACTATAAATAACAACCTTAAAAATATGGCCTCTCACTTCCCGTTGCTTCAACACTAGAAATGATTTCTCTTGTATTTTACAGGTAAGAATTGTTATGTTCTAAAATTTATTAGAGAATAAGTTTCTCTGAAACCTTTGAAAGTTAAATATTTATGATTGTAACCTTCCTAGTTGCAATGTTCTTGTGAGCTCTCTTTGAATTCAATATTATAACATAATGAATGTTTAATTGTTTTTAAGAACTTATACTTGTATTTATGATAATGGTAAAAAGCATAAATTGGTTACCGACTACATGTTTAGATTTAATTTGGAATTTAAATATCCTTTAAGGAATAAAGAACAATGTTTTGTAATCTATTCTAAACTAATATTTTATCCCAAATTGAGTAATATATATTTCTTCAAAATGATTGTTGCATTAATCCCAATTATTTTATAATCTTTAATTTAGTCCAAATCTATTATCTGTAACATATTCTAAAATGCGAAAAGCTACAAATAGATGAAGTTGGTAAACTTGAAAGGAAAAGTATTATATGGTATTATCATTTTGTTTATTGTGCCTTTGGAATGTAGAACAGTATATTAATTATATGAACAAACTTAATTCCCGTTGCTTCAACACTAGAAAGGATTCCTCTTGAGTTTTACAGAGCCCGTACTCTCGCTAGCCAAGCATCCCCAAAGAAATGTAGCCGTGTCTGCATTATCATGCGTTACACCTTTTTCTCCTTCTCTCTATCTCTCTAACCATGGACCGAGCCCGCTCTTAAGAGATGCGTAATTTCTTCTCATAGCAGGAAATGAGTATATTATGAAAAAAAACATACCATAATAAATTTATAAATAGGAAAAGGTGGGTTAGCAGGCGGATTAAAACTTGCTTTGAAGTACAAACGAACTGCTTAACCAGATCAAGATGCTCGAAGCTAAAGTAATAAATAGAATACACCATAGTAAAGTTTCATTGGAAAATCTGCAAGTCTGTGTCAATGTTTCGGTCTAGGTATTTCCAGGTCTCGGTCCAGGTATTTCAATAGCCTAGGATACACATGCGCGTCTAAATTCTGGTCGAGTCTAGCAAAATGTTTTGGTTGGAATTTTTTTGACTCTTCAACCTTACCAAGACTTCACTAACTCACAAATTTCAAAATATAATCCAACTTCCCTTTTAGGTGACCATATTAGTCATGTCTTGAAATGTCAAAAACACGTGCCATGGAGCGTTAATACCTTGATGGGTATTTATCTTAGCATGAGAATTCTCCTCGAATACAGCTTGGTGTCTAGTCTAGTCTGTGATCATCGCTAGAAATGAAAGTGTAAATTTTCCTC
The DNA here is from genome assembly GCA_016746295.1 of Potamilus streckersoni. Taxonomy (NCBI): domain Eukaryota; kingdom Metazoa; phylum Mollusca; class Bivalvia; order Unionida; family Unionidae; genus Potamilus; species Potamilus streckersoni. The sequence goes on from JAEAOA010000629.1 coordinate 2,470,624, forward strand.
CACACCTTATAAATGCTGCCAAACGTTAAATGATGGCCACTGAGGATTTATTAAAAGAACCGAAAGCGTAAGTTTGGATTTCGCCATATTGGCTTGTTGTTGTGGCTTTTACGTGACTGCATGTTTGGCCATGAAAAAAAACCTAACGAATCCAATAATGTATGAGAATGGCTTCATGCACGAAAGCTCTCTAGCGATCATTATGCAGTCTTGGGAGTCGTTGCTACGCTGAGGCTAGAAACCGTGATGGCAGGCAAACCACGTCACATTATCCTGACACCAGGCCGACCAGGCCTAACACTAGCCTCTTAATGCTGAGTAACAAGTGATGCAGCTATTGGTACCATGTTTATGTTTTTGGTATGACTTGGCCGGGATTCTAACCCGTGACCCCCCGTATTCTAGGCGGACGCTCTAACCACTAAGTCACCTGAGCGGTTGAGGTCTGATTGAAAGTAAATAGTTTCTGTAGCTAGATATTCCATCATTCTCTCAAAAACATTCGCCTACATAGCTTGTTTCTGGTGTTTAACAACAACGTGAAATAAGTAATTAAAAACTAACGTCCATACTCGCCAATAAGTCGAGTCCAACTACAAACTGCACAGACACATAATGCGTCGGCAGATCTGGATATGTGCAGTTTGTTAGGAGTAATCAAATGGTGGGAGGGGGACAGGCAATATTTCCATACGCATTATGATACGATAATAAAGATAAGCAGTTTACAAGTTTACTATACTTTTAAGAGAGCACATAAAGTGTATTATCTTTATTTTATGCTTCCATCGAAAGGTTACAAATTTTCTCTACAAAACCATAGCCACATTACGCTGAACTTCAGCTGACTGCATTGTTCATTGAAAATTTGTTTGTTTTTTTAGGTTGTGTTCATCTTCAGAATAATACTATATAAATATATGATTTATTGCAATTTAAATAAATAGCTATCTGTAATTAACAATTTCAGATACGAAAAGAAATGTTGAGATTAAAAAATCTGTGTCCAAAATGAAACTGCGATTGAAGCTTCCTTAAACTGTCCTCTTTTAAAATTTGCAAACGAGTACCTTATCGTTCTTTTTGCAATGGATTATTTTCAGATATATTTTGCTACCTTTGAAAAGAAATTGTCATATTCCCCGACAGAGTACATCACATTATTTATATCTTCCAGTTACTGGGTCTTTTAGCTTTGAAATAAGGTGCCATTGCAGATCAACTATGTCCATAGGAAGTACATTGTCAGGTAGAATGCCAACTTGATCCTTCAGAAGTTCTCCTAATTTATCGGCAGCCAGATGCATCAAATGGCAGGGACAACCTGATATGTACACTAATGGAGACATGTATGAATACCAGTCATCACTAATGCTTTATCAGCTGAAAACCCCATACATTCAAAGCATTATCAAGCAAATAAAAATGTTATCTCCAGTGGAATCTACTGTTAATTATGGTAATGAAAGAATAGCACTCTGACTCTGCCCTTTTCGTTGTCACAATCTCTTAAACAGACTGTGTAAAACTTTTGTCATCATAATCACTACACCTGTCTGTGGCATTACCAAACGGCCCAATTGTCATGACCTTTGCAATTTTAAGCGATTCTGTATCTTCTTCTAAATACCTAAGAATATTAGATGATTTTCTTCTTGTACGTGAATATATTTTTGGCAATTTTGGAATCAGGAAACATCTGTTTGAACAAAGGACCATCGTCGTCTTCTACGGTCATGGGTAGTACGTGTTCTATTAAGAACTCTGTAAATAACGCCTCTGCATTTATAAAAATTTGTGTCCACAATTGAGCTTTGCTGTAAAAGAAAAGAAGTTACCGCAGCATTGGAGTTAGTAAAACCAGCTAATTTAAGGTTTCTTTATTTTACTACCAAGACCAATATTAAAATCCAATACAGAGCCTGCAATGGAACGCTGTATTATGTAATTCTTGTATTCATCTCTGAATTTATTCTTCGTTTTTATCAAATCCATCTGTGAAATTATTTGAAAAACATGTGTGCTCCTAACACACGTATCGACTAGAATAAATCTCACTTGACTTTTAGCGCCAAATAGCCGTAGCCTGGTTATGTACCAGATATGAAACAGAAAGAGGAATCTGCGAGCAAAGATTATAAATTAGAAAGCCAGTCTATTCTCTCCTAACCAAGCGATACTGCTGCTAAAAATAGAAACCTAGATCAAACAATCTTGGAAATTGGGCAGCCGCTAAAAATAGAATATAACACTGTTAGGAAAGTAAATGCCAGTCTACAGACAACCGTACTTTTATCTCCTAGTTAGGTAGAAGCCGACTTTTCTAGAATACGGTCTGTGGGATTATTTGGGTGTTGATAAAAATGAGAAAAATTATACATGTTTTAAAGTAGGATACACTGAAAACGCGTAATGTAGTGAAAAAAGTGTAATGATTACGCCAAAAGCACAATGGTTGGTATGTATAGAACTTGTGAATGTTGCTAATTTTCTATATATGAATAGAATATGTGATAGTTATTTGTGGTTCTTATATTTTAATGGAGAGATGATCTCTTCTCACACAACTAAGATAAAAATATCCATTTCTCATCTAGACTTCAAAACTAGCTGACGGGCTTGCTAAGTTGTTTACATATATATTTCTTACTGCAATATTAAATGAGTCCGAACTGCTGGTTCGATCTCTCTGGTTTCGATGGAAAACTGCATTTGCGGGTCGATAACATAGGCACAAAAAGGGGCGTGGTTCTTCTCTGAATTTTCGTTACTGTGCGAGAAGGTTGTTGATTCATGTTTCCTGCTTGAGATAATATAGACTTGTCAGCATTTGGATTTCCTCACTTCTTTCAAGACCTTATTCGGATTTCTAATCGTAGTAAAAGATTGCCGCCGTGGCTTTATGTCTGAGTAGCACCGTTTTTTATTTAGGACCAATATTTCCACTGTGGCTGGATGTCTGAGTGGCACCGTTTTCATTTAGGACCAAGATTTCTACTGTGGCTGGATATCTGAGTGGCACCGTTTTCATTTAGTACCAAGTAAACAATGGGATAAGTGTGTGCGTAAAGTAATCCTGTAAGTACTTTAGGAGAAGTAAGGATAAAAATCTAATGTAGTTTCAAAATTTTCCAAGTAGGTTCCAAAGAGCTTGACCACATGGGCACAGATACAACCTTAAATCCGGGAATGAAATGGACTTTTTCGTGTGTCGGTTGATTCCGTTGAGACATTTAGTCTATTAGGATATCCAGCCTACCTGAGATGTAGTGGACTTTAAGGTAGATGTTTGGTAAGGGAACTCAGTTCGCATTTTCTTTGGATCTAAAAAATTAAATAAAATTGATCATTCACCATAACGGCAAGTCACTTCTAACCAACTCTATATACCGGAGTTCAATTCTGTCACTTGCCTGTCTCGATAAGGGCTGCATTAGCAAATACTTGTATAATTACGTACTCTCTACCACAGTATCCTACTCCATCCAACATCCGATCACATGTGATTCTTTTCTTTTACTTAACTTTTCTCGGAAAGTATGTGATAAACTATCTGGTACTGACTTATTTTTAATATACTACGCCCAAACGTAAAAGGGTATGCCTGTGATGGAAATTAATAAGGCAGATTAGGAAACTTTTCAGTGCTATTCCTACTGGTCATTTTAAGAATGGAGTCGATCTGATACACTGTTTTACTAACTCTCCAGGATACAATGCCGTAAATTGTTGGCCATTTTTAAAGATGCCAACAAGCTATGGTTTGATGATGCTTGTAAGAAAGCCACCAGGGAACAGAAGATCCTAAGAGACTGTAACACCAGTCCAACAAATAAAAGCCAAAATTAATACTGTATATTCCAAATTAAAGCCTGTTGGTCCATTAGAAAGAACAAGATGTATTATGTCTCTTGCTTGAATTGTCTCCCTCGGTTAAACCCGTACTGAAAATCATTGGCAACAGTAGAAACTGCATCATTTAAGTGCAGTAAACTAATTCTTTGGCATAACATTTGACCGTGAACCTGATGGATGCAGCATCACTGACCATGTCTCAGACAATATCCAGACATAAAAAATGTCAAATCGATAGGAAATACTTTTGGAAATAAATAATTAAATTATTTACATAATTCATTGCACTCTTCAGATGTATCTTCAAGCAGATAAACGATAACACGATTCAGGAGGTCACAGAACATGACCCCTAAGCAATCGCTATCAGATCTTCATGCAGAACCGAAGAATCTGGTTTTTAATTATATTGGAATTCAGCTGCTTAAGAGTGTTGAGTCCCCTATGATATACTTCTAATTAATCACTGTAGTAGAAATATTAGATGTCATATTAGCACCATTTTCAATTAGGACAAACAAGACATATTGAGAAGTCTTCTTGTAAAACCCATATAGGTCTGACTTTCTGTATCAGAGCATAAATACCAATAAGATTTTTAAGATGTGTGACATTTTGGCCATATTGGCCATTTAGCACTAGCTAGAAAGCACAATACCGATATGACCATTCATCCAGGAGAAGTGACTTTAAGATTTTCAAAATGGACACTATGACAGCTATTTTAAAAGTCAGATCAACATAATTGGCATACATGGCAACAAGATATCATAATTACTGTGTGATGTGATGTGATTTAGACTTTTTAATGTAGCTTTAACAATTTCTCAGTCAGATCGCTACGATGTCTGTAGTGTGACAGTTTATAGTGATTTCTAGCACTGGGGGAATCATGCCGCAGACATGTTGTATGATGTCCCACCCAGTCACATTATCCTGACACCAGTCCTAACACTAACTTCTTAATGCCGAGCGCCAAGCGAGCCAGCTGTATGTAGGTAACATTTTTTAAATTCTTTGGTATGCCTCGGCCGGGGTTTAAACCTTCGACCACCCGCATCTGAGGCGGACGCTCTAACCACTAGGCGACCGGAGCGGTATATCATAATTAGTCTTCAAGAAATATTGATAACAATTTCAAAATGGGCATTGTAGCAAGCATTGTTAATGTCTGAATGTTACCATTTTTAGTTAGGACCAACTTAACCTCAAAAAGTTGCTTAGTAAAGGCCATATGTTGCAGTGAAAATTGATTCAGGAGTAACATAAGATTTTCAAGATGGTACCGTGGTGGCCACTTAGAATAACAGATCAGCACCATTTTCATTTGGACCAACTAGACATCATAAGAAATTTTTCAATGAAAACCCCATGTTATTATGATTACCCATTCAAGATAAGTTGTGATAACAAGATTTTCTTCTGATCCAAACCTCATGTCAATTTGATCTTCCGTTCAGGAGTGACAATAACAAGGTTCACAAGATAGCCACTGTTGTAGCCATATTGGACTTAAGACTTGCAACATTTTCTTTTAAATCCAACCAGACATGATAAATCTTTGGTGTAAACTCCAAGTTGATATAACATCCATTCAGGAAATGCAATAATTAAATTTTCAAGATGGCTATTGTGATAGCCACACTGGACATAGCGAAAACCTCATTTGGATATGACCATCCATTCAGGAGTAGTAGTGATAAAATTTTCAAAATTGCCACATTGGCTCGATGTCCGAATGGCACCGTTTTCATTTAGGACCAAGATTTCCACTGCGACTGGATGTCTGAGTGGCACCGTTTTCATTTAGGACCAAGATTGCCGCCGTGGCTTTATGTCTGAGTAGCACCGTTTTTATTTAGGACCAAGATTTCCACTGTGGCTGGATGTCTGAGTGGCACCGTTTTCATTTAGGACCAAGATTTCTACTGTGGCTGGATGTCTGAGTGGCACCGTTTTCATTTAGGACCAAGATTTCCACTGTGGCTGGATGTCTGAGTGTCACCGTTTTCATTTAGTACCAAGTAAACAATGGGATAAGTGTGTGCGTAAAGTAATCCTGTAAGTACTTTAGTAGAAGTAAGGATAAAAACTTATGGACGGATGGAGACCAGACAACAGATTACAGACCATCTCTTAAGATCTTCTGGTCTATGACCAATAGCGCTAAAAAATAAGACATGCATTTACACAATGGGGCATCCTAACAGTTCTGATTAGAAATCAGATTTCACGAGTTTCAAAAGAATACATACTTCAAAATTTTAATTAGTTTGGTGTTGATTCAGCTATTAGTGGTTTTCAAAGCAAACGAAAACAGATCTGAATGGTAAGCAATCCTATTTGTTTATATTGTTTTGGGGGCAGCATGCGCTGAATCAATACACCTATGTGTGGGTGATATGAGATCCCAGGGAACTAATTACATATAACTTTTTATTACATGTACATGTTATGTATGAGATGCACATTTAATAATTAAATTAGTGAGTAATTATGTGAATAGCACAAATTAAAGCTATTCAAAGATCCACCCGTTTGAGAAAATTTGGACAGCTGATAATGCAAGTTGCAAAGTGTTTTTCGTCGAGATTAAAAGTGCATACAGTGCACTGTATTAAAAGTGCATACAGATATTGTGTGTATGTGATTGGAATTTTAACATAGGTTTAATTTTTTTCAGTCATATCGCAATGATGTCTGCAGTGTGTCGGTTTATAGTGATGTCTAGCACTGGGACATCATGCTGTAGACGTATAGCATCATGTCCAACCCAGTCCCATTACCCAGACAGAAGAAAGACCAGTCCTAACACTAACCCCTTAATGCTGAACTCCTAGAGAAGCAGCTGTTAGTACCACGTTTAGAAGTTTTTGTCATGACTCGGCAGGGGTTCAATCCCGTGACCACCTGCATCCGAAGCGGACGGTTAAACCACTAGGCCACCGGAACAATTACTACCAAGATGTTAAGTATACCACCGTAAAAGAAAACACATTTACTAAAATAAAACAAATACATCTGATGAATCCATTAAAGTGCCATAAATGATGACGACAAAAACTGGTTCAGCTGTAACCGGATCACTGCTCAAATAAGGCTACTTTTAGAAATCGAATGAATGGCAAGCATTTTGCGATAAAATGAACAACAGTGGATAAAGTGGTAAACTAGTTTTAATATTCGAGTGCTGATAATATACTGAAAAAAATAACTTTCAAAAAGTGCAGTGTCGCTATTATTGAGAATCTGTTGCATATCAGTATGTGAATACATTCAAATAAGGTGTTACATTTATGACGTATTCACCTTTAGAAATTTTTTTTCTTCGTAACAGTTTCACTCAGAGAACAATAAGGTGGGCGAACACATCAAAGATGTTTAATTTTTTATTTGAATACCACATCTCACTCATGATGAGAGCTTCTAAAATGTCATTTACAGTATATGATTATCTACAGAGAAACAATGTACATGTACATCGAGTAATTCATGAGTAAACGAATATGATATCAACATAACGTGATGCCTGATAAATGAGATGAAATTTTAAAAAACTAAACATATATATTGCACATTAAATTTCGATTCTAAGTACTGGCTGTTGAAGTGAACATAATACAATGAAAACACACAGCATGTATAAGAACTTAAGTCAATGACACTATCATCTATATGAACATGAAACTGAGGAGCAAGACTTGTGTAAAGTGTTCAGCTGTAAACTACTACAAGCTGGTTATGTATTGTGCAAAAGTGGTTTAGATATTATGATCCTTTTTATTCTTCTACATCACAAAAAGTTTCAAATTCATCACTGATGATAAATCATTTTGCCAAATTTTGGTTGATAAAACGCCGTTTTGGAGACTGAAACAAATATTTGGAGTAAAATGTTTTTTCAATAATAGCTATCTAATCATCATACCTTAGCAGCAAGCTCACTACCTCAAAAATCCAGCAATTTCAAGCTACAATTTTAGCTATAATACATACACGAATTGGCACTAAATCAAATGTATACTTAAGCTATAGCGGAATACACAGTCAGAATGTGATTACATAGCGGTATGTTGATCAGATAAGTAGTATTGAAGCAACATATTTTACTCCAGTTTCTTGATCAAATATAGTACCCAATCACAATACATTATTAAAATAGATAAAAGGTGGAGAGAGTTACATTCTATTATCCTAAGAAATGCCATCTCTTGTCACTGAAAGTATTTAAGGCAGTTTTTAATTCTTTAATATAATCTGGCTGGAGTAATGATTCCATTTCCCTAGATCTGGCTATTTAGAAAATATTTCCCCACGCATATCCACTAGAAGTTATAGTGTACTGTCACTAAGAAGATGCTGAACTGGTGAAGGTCGTTAGCTGCACTTAGTGAGATGTGCGTACTGTCATGAGTGAAAAGAGGTCGGAGTCATTGGAACGAAAGATGAGGTAAAATCTTCAAGAAAGTAAACTCCTGACTTCCATTCTGAAGCTTGGTTAATAGTGGTTAACGAACAGTTGTACTCAAACGCAAAGCTAGTGGCGACTGCACCGACTCTGAGCCAAAATGCATAATAATTTTATTCGTTTTTGGGCTATTCTCTATATGCAGAATGATAAACCCATCTTATACAGGAAACCTGAGCCTAAGCTGATACCAAACATTCTCGCTTTCAAAGATAAAAATAGAGATCTGCTGCTATGCACCATCTCAGTCCATTTTACATACCACTCAAACGTCATAAACCGAGTTCTATTGATGGCTCAGGAGGCGAAGCAGCCAAAGTGGCAAAAGACTTGACCAGAGAAGACTGATTGCCATAAGTAGGAATCTGTTCATGGCAATGAAGGTGTGTACTGTCATGAGTGAAATCAAACCGTCCCAACAGAGCTGTAGATCGGACTAACCGAAGAAGCATGTACTTTGGTGATTCTGCATGCTGTAAATAGGGCAAGTATGTGGCAGGATTTATATAATAGACGAAACAACGAGAGCAGATAGAACTGCATTATTAGCAATATCAACTCATGGTTGATTCCTGTTGGGGTAATGTGGGCAAAGGACCATAGCCTTCAGTTGTGACAGTTCACTCTAAGGATGGCGAGGTCTTAGTTTTCTCCTAAATCCTTTTGTCTATAGCAGTGCAACATGTCCGAGATTGTGGAAATGCACAATTTTGTCGAGCTAGTGCTAACTTCTCCTCCTTAAATAGCCATATGAAAAGTTAGCTATCTCGTGTAATTATTTCTTAACTGGAGGAATGCATCCTTACTCGCACCACTGAGAAAATTGTCCACTTTTCTTCTACTTTCAAGCAGTGGGCCTTCTCACCTAACAATTATATTCTCTTCCTATTGTGACAACTGCTTGTCCTTGAGGGCCTACCTGTTTTGTATTATCAAGGCATGCAGGTTCGACATATGGGTTCAGATGAATCTCCTGCCATCATGGTTGCTTGAACAGGTAAAGAAAGGCCATGCTTTTGTTTGGAATTGAAATACCGGATTTAACAAATCATTTATACATGATTTTTTTTTTCACTTGAGGGAAGCAATCAGAAAAAGACAGCATTCCAATTCTCTTGTTTTTGAAAGATCGTTTTAATCAGAGGTGTTAGAGGCCAACAAATGGATTGAGTCTTGACTGTCCAGGCCTTCAAATCTGGGACAGGAGAGACAAAGTTTGGATTCTTGCATTAAACCTTTTCACACGTAGATGCACCAGTTGTCAATCCAGGTGGGTAGAGATATTACTGGACACAGAAAAACAAAGCTACCATTCAATTTGTATTGGTTGATTTCTCTGTGATGAGCAAGTGAGCACATTTAGTCTGCCAGGAATGAGACAGACTTGAACATGAATTTGTTGCTGATGACACTACCCAATAAAATCCCAAGCCAGGAGGCAGATTTGGTCCTCCCATGCCATCTGAAAAAACTTCCCCACAGTGGAACTGTTGGATAGAGTGAGTATGCCCTTCCATAAACCATATCTTGCCACAAATGAAAGAATGACTTTGGCTTTAAGTACCAAACAGTCTTGAATAAAAAAAATCATGGTGACTTTATGTTTTGAATAATCTCAACTGACCTGTTAAAGGGATCTATTGGGACCTATGTAGCTTAAGAATCCTTTAGACAATGGGGACAAACACTGAATGTAATCCACAGGGCCTTCAAAACTACTTGCAAGATTGATGTATTGTCGAGGTAAAGTCTTTCCCAGTCTATAATAAAGCTACAGTCTTCTCCACCAATGACAATGGGTGGCATGATAATGGTTCCATTTCCTTCTGAAAGGAGACAAAAATGATCCTCCTTCTCTGCTTTTTGTCTACATCATTCTCAAGAATATCTTTTTGCTCTGTAGGGCCACATCCCCATTTGGTTTCCCCTTGAGGGGGTGTTTTCCCGTTCCTCTGATGGCTATTTTGAATCTATTGCAACAGACTGATGTTAAGATTGAGGTAGATGATTTTTCTCATTGGTGACTGGGTTGCTTGCTTCCTTCACATTATCATTAAATAGTAAGCAGGAGAACTATTTCTATGATTTAAGTGTGGCTGTTCTTTCATGAACGTCGAACTGGACAACAATGCATCTATTTCTGTGAACTGTAAATGGAGGGCCGCTGTCATGAAAATGGCCAGAATATTATGCTGCCCTGTTCAGCAAACACTTCACTCATAAAATGGATTCCCATATGTCCAACAGGCACAATGGTTGGTGAGGATAAGATGTATTTTCCTTGCTGGAAAATTGCCATCAATAACATGTTTAGCAGTGAACCTAAGGCACTAATGTTCCAGACCAAGTAAAGTGTTTCCAGTCCCTCTTTATTGACAAAAGTTTTGACATTCCTAAGCTTGCTGTGTCTCTTTTGATGGTTTGAACTTCTGAATGAACATTGGAGTGTCTTGTAGTATGCTCTTGAAACTGGACAGCAGTCATTACTGTGAAAAGAGCGGTCTATTGATGCTTGACTTCTGCTGATGCCTTTTTAAAAAAAATGCAACAAGTCTGCAATTCAACCAAAGCAAAGTAACTATCTAACCTCTGATTGGTCTTTCTTGGTTAATATATCAAGGAAGCTGGAGCTCTAAAGCTGCTGACAGAGGAGGATGAGGAGGACAAAACTATAATCGTACTCAGGCAAAGCAACTTTAACCTCCATGCCCAGAAGGCAGAGTTTTCTCTTGTCATTGTTTGAGCAAAGATAATACAGGCTTCAAGTATGATTTGTCCATTGGAGAGCATGGTGATATGCATCTTATAAAATTGTAGTGTTGGCTATGCTTACCAATACTGAGGCAAATCATGCTAGAATTTTGTCCCAATTGAAGGCAATTATAAATAAACTCATCCATTGTATTAATATGCTATAGAGTATATGGGACAAAAATGCTTAATAACAGTTAACTGTTAAGTTCTGATGGCCAGTCTTAAGGTCTTTTGATGTTGATCTTTGCTGAATGAGATGAACTGTACAGGTACCAGGTCTATGTGGCTCAGTTAATGACTCTTGGACAAGTTGAGTCCTCTGTATCAACTAGGGTCTGTGAGACTAAACTGGCCATAGAGCAACCTGTGTGAATTGTAATAATATAATTGGTTGGGTTGATACCTGAGAGTGCCAGAGTTTGGATGTTGGGGCAGAATAGGAGACATTTATGCTACATAAAGAATCCCATCATTTGACATCATAAGCAAAATCGACTTGGTTTTGACCTTGTGATTTAAATTTTCTGGTAAAGACCAATAGACTGAACCAGGCAATCTTCGTCTCCCTATACGTGCCAAGCTCATAATGTTTGGTCGGTTTGTGGGTTAATGGAGGCTGCAAATTGGTCTTCCCCCTTCCACATCAGGTTAGACATCATCTGAGCTGGATTCAAATGCTGTCAATCTGTCTTTTATATTACTGGAAGAGCAGACTGGCTGTTGTACCTTTATGGCACAAGTCCTATTGGCTCTTCCAAAAGTGCTGAGCAGGTCAAGGTGCTGGGGTTGTGTGTGTAGCCTTAGCTGACAGGGTTCACCTGATTTTCTTATTTGCAAAATGCACTGGCCGCAACACTAACACCCTTGTTTTTAAGACTTCGCTTGTTCACCTTCCCTTTCTCTCTTGATTGATAGGGACTAAAGCCTAATGATTCTCAGTCCATCATGTATACATTTCCCAAATGGCATCTCACATGATCAGAATGTGCAATGCTTACTGTCTAAAAGTTAGATGTGTCTGCATAATTGCAATTCATCTTGCCTATTGTCAGAACTCCTGTAAATATCTATGGGCAGAAAAATGATAGCAAAGATCTGAAGCCAGCCAAGCATCATTTTATATAAACCAACAAAAATGAACATTACAGAACTACTACATTGTCTACACAAAGTTACCTGTAAATAGAGCACAAATTATTATTATCCAGATGAAGCCAGTCCAGCATTGCTTTATAAATAATGAAGTGGATAGTACTGGCATATTATACTTTCTACAGAAAACTACCAATATATATATATATATATATATATATATATATATATATATATATATATATATATATATATAGAGCTTAGGTGTTGACAGAGAGAATAGGTGATACCTTGTGCAAGTGAAACCTATAAAGCACTGCTTATAAGCTTACTTGAAGTTGACTCGACTGAAAAATTTAATTATTAAAAATTATCTGCATGACCTACTGGTCTCTAATTTACACAATCAATGACTGAAAAACACAAAAGTCTATTGAATACATGTCAATGTGACCAGGGCAAACCACAACAATAGCAGATATTTATAATGTATGACAAATGTTGCTATTCTAATAAAGTTAAAGAAAAGAGTAAGGATTGTTCGAACTATGGATGAATTGCAATACCCTTATAAAAGAAATTCCTCCCACTGGGTCCTGAGCATGACCAGTAACTCTTGATACAGAAATTTTGTGAGGTCTCTAAAGATTCCGCTACCTAGCACAAGCAGAAGGTTTTACCATTGGGTAACATAATTAAGAAGAAATATATTTAGTGTAGAAAAATAACTGTTGTCAAGACAGCACAATATGCAATGAATACTTAAGCACAAGATGCACAAAACTGCACAATATGTAAACAAAAACATCAACCAAAAGATAGCAAACTGAAAAAAAAAATACCATCTAAAAATATCTTTATTCTTTATTATTCTAACATTAAAATGAAAGATCATCCTTGTTTTGTTTCCTATTGTTTTTCTTTCCATTAATCTATTAAGTTAGTTGACTTTAGAACTATAAATATATTCACGGATAATAATGGATGCCCCACCAAAGTACTTGAAAAGGCGCTAAACACACACATTAAATAAAGGTTTCAAACACAGACAAAGTAAATGTTACCAATGCCCTGATGGTACACAATTTCAAACATTTATACTATCCAGGAAAGGCATTTTGGTATATAAAATAACGTCAGGATGCTCTGATTACGCACACAGTCAAATCAATGCATCTACAAGTGGCTACTCCACATTACAAATGCCTTCCTTGGCTCCTAAGCATATTTTACTGGAACAGCCCTCAAAATCTAATCCCCCTAATGATTTATTATTAATACACAACAAGAGTGTAACTAATCAAACCAAGTTTCATAAGAAAGTTTACAGCCCTGCATTTTTATCAAATGCAATACTACTTATAAAAAGCTCAAATTCTCCTGTCAAAATTTTAAAATATACTCATTCAATTTTAGAAACTACAGATACAAAAATCAAAACCCCCAACTATCACAAACTTTGTATTATTTCTTATAAAATTAATGTAAACCTCTTATACAGAAATCATATAATAAATGCTGTACTATGTAGAATGACAACAATGTATGATACCATGAGAATTCTGGAGTATCACTGGTAGTTGACAATAACTGTAAACAGAATTAATTTACATACATGTACAAATATAAATCACATGGGAACAATATGTACAACAAACTTAGGAGTTTTACTCAATGATGTTGTGGACTGGAGGTAAAAAGGAAGACAAAATAATCAAACATGTTAATTTAATAAAAATCATAATTGATAAAAACAGATTCATGACTTGTCTAGGATTACACTTTATTTTAATTTCTTAACCCTAAATGTCTCAGGGCTGCAAGCCTTCCATTATAGTTAACTCTGTGAAAAGCCCCCATGTAGGTCCAAACATAGAAAGAAATGACATCTAGTAAGGTGAATATTTTTTTTTATTTAGCACACTGTTAGATAAAATACCATACATAAAAATGTATGTAAAAAGTTGACACTATTTTAAAATCTTAATCACATATCAGTCTCCTTTACTGACTATACAAATTGTAAACAGCATTTAAAATCAAGTTGATATTTCTCTGGACAAATTTGCATACATATTAACACAAAAACTGAAAACAAAGAGCATTTATACATCATATATTAAACATCTTTCATATCAATGTCACATTTATCCAATGTAATGTACAGATGATATCTTATGTACAACATTTGACAATATTACTGTTTTCAAACAGTTTTTGTCTCAAAAAAGCTTTACTTATACTTTTGAAACAGTTATCAGAACTTGAACACTATGCAAATAAGTTCCTGGTTTAAAAATCACTTATCTATGTTTACATAATTAAAACTTAGTTCTGAGGTTAAACAGGATTAAATATTAATTTGATAGAAAGGATAAATAGATAGGTAATTAGGTAGTTAGGTAGCTAGCTAGAGATAGATAGACTTATAGATAGATAGATAGATAGATAGATTTATAGATAGATAGAGATAGATAGATAGATAGATAGATAGATAGATAGATAGATAGATAGATAGATAGACAGACAGACAGATAGATAGATAAATAGATAGATAGGTACAGAGACAGATGATTATTGTATGCATCATAAATTAGTTTAGATGAAGATGATGTGATGTGATGAAGCACTCAAGATAATCAGGCCAAATGAATCTGTGACAAAGACATACAATCACAGAATATTTTCAAGCGACTGATTTGGATTGGACAGGTGCAGATGTGGATGCTTTAAACTGCTCTGAATAAGTTATGACCTGGTAATTACGCTGGAAGCAATTATTATAAATTGTAACATGACTGACTGTAAAAGGACTGGGTAGTTTTGAACAAATTCAAATAACTGAGTTACCAGGAAATACAAGGCTTAATATGTTACTAAATCAAGTACAAAATGTAACATTCACCCAAAAAGTTTAACATTTCCCAAAGCAGATAAGCCCAACTGGCCCTGAACCAGCAACACAAGTCTGCCACTCCACCAAATAAACCACCCCAACTGGGGATATGTTAACATTGCTCATAACTAGCTAATGATTCCATAAATTTTTAATAATCAAATACATTTAGAATGCTTCAAACAGCTTAGTGACCAAGAACAATCCAGAATACATTTGATTATAAGGCTCTACCAGAATTTTCTCAAAATTATTAAACATATACACAATATCTTAAAGGTGTCAGGATAATATAATCTATAATATTCAAATAAGCCATCATAATACAGACTGTCCTTAAGGTTCAAGACATATGCCGAAAACTCTGGAGATAATGATTAAATTAACTTGATTTGCATAATTAAAATGCATTTAAATATTTTCCATATGTATTTTTTTGTGCCAAATTTGTTGCATAAAATATGTGCATACTCTGCAAAGTTTGTAAATACAGGAATATTGATCGATCAATAAATAGATGGTTGGATCAAACAGTAAAAGCAGGTATAATGATAGGTTATTAAACAATTAAACAGACAAATGGATTGGATAGCATAAATACATTTATCTTAATACAAAGACAATGAGAATTACTTTTTGATGACCATTATTAAATTTCAGTCTTGTGACTAACTGCTGATAGAAGTAAAACAAAAACTATTTATAGATTATTAGAAAACAAATAACCATTTTCTGTTGTCTAAAACAATAAAAGTTTCTTAATGAACACAAATTAAACAAGCAAGCACTTTTATCTGCTTGACAAATTGCAATAGCTTAAAATTTTTCAAGAAATAAAACTGTTTCCACACAAATGATCCCCAAACTATATGAATATTTCCTTCATATAACAAAGGTAACTTGAAGTTACTGGTGCTCTACTGATTGGAATTTAAGACAATTTTTTCTTTTTGATGTTCAAGTGTTGAAACCATCTCTTGTAGTCTTAAGTAAAAACAATATTCTCAAATTAGCTGCTGCTGATGTCAGAGTGGTACCGCTTTCTTTTGGGAATAACAAATCATCTGGGACCAACAAAACATCACGAGAAGTCTTCCTGGGGAAATCCCATGCCAATATGACTTTCCATTAAAGAGAACTAATGATAATATTTTCAAGATGGCTGCCATAAATGGTGAAAATATTAGCTATCAGTCTAGTATTATCCATTTCATAGCAACAAGATACCGTAAGAAGTTTTTTAGTGAGAGCTCATTAACTAAAAGCCAATCCAAAAGAGAATTAGTTATAAGATTCTCAAGATGCCCAATGTTGTGGCCATACAAGAAGTCAGATTGGCTCCATTTTCATTTCAGACTAACTAGATATCGTAAGTTTTCTGGTGGAAACCTTCTAACAATGTGACTTTTGAACCATGAAGATAACAAAGTTTCAAGATGACTGCTATGTAAGCCATACTGCACGTCAAATCTGCACCATTTTCATTATCAAGTACAAAGCATCATAAGCAAAAACCTCTGAGTTGACAGGACAATTCTGGTGGAGTAACAATAAATATATTTTCAAGATGGCCCAAGTTGCAGCCATATTAGCTGTCGGATTAGCACCATTCATATTTAGATTGAATTGGACATCCTAAGTCTTCTGGTGAAAGCCCCATTTCAATCTATCTGTTCACATGAGATAGTGATAAGATTTCCTGGATGGCAGCGGTGGCAACCATAATAAACATCACAACAGCACAATCAGTAAGGTCCAACTAGACACCATTATAAGTTCTAGCTGAAAACACCATATTGATGTGACCATTTATTTACTCAGGATAGTGATAAGACTTTCCAGATAGCTAGTGTGGTGGCCATATTGGATATAGAAGCAACAACATTTTTAGTTAAGACAAAATAGACCATGGGGGGTATACATATTTGTTTCAAGGTAATAATGACTAGCAAAAACATCCTTGTGTTAATGAACAGACAGCAGACCATTCCATAAGCTCTTCTGGTAAATGACCAATATAGCTAAAATCATAAGAAGCCTTCTTCTGTCACAACAAGTTTAAATGTTCTAAAACTGGCCTTTGCTTATTTATTTCGTGCCCGCCTCGGCTGTGATGTCTCCCAAGGTAAAGCAAAGTCTCTGTAAATAAAACCCAATGTATTACAATTATATCAATTACAAGCCACACACACAGATATATATATATATATATATATATATATATATATATATATATATATATATATATATATATATATATATCTATTGTGCTTTAATTATTTGCTTAGAAAACTTAATTCCTATAAGTTTACTAAGAATTCAATATACTTTATTTATTTACCATATATATATTGGGACATGATAAAAACTGTTTTTATGATTTGGATTTCTAATATAGGTTTAAAAATTTTTAGTCATACTGCTGCAGTGTGACAATTTATAGTGATGTCTAGAACTGTGGCATCATGCCACAGATGCAGCATCATGTCCAACCAAGTTAGGTGATCTTGAAACCAAACCAACCAGTCCTAACACTGATTTCTTAATGCTGAATGCCAAGTGAGGCTGCTGCTAGTACCATATTTATAAGTCTCTGTTATGACTTGGCCAGGGTTCAAATCCTTATCCTCCCACATAAAAGGCAGACACTCTAACCCTTTAAGCCACCAAAGAGGTGACAAAATAATTGTTTTCCTGTCCCAGAACTTATGGTGAAATTTTTTTCACCTAGGTCATGTCCCAAGATTCAGAAAACGATATGTGTTGAATTAGCACCCAATTTGCAGTGGATTAAAATTTTTTATCTCAAGTACACAGTTTAATATTTTTTTAAAAATAAAATTTAAGCCTGAGTGCATTTTCTGACATGTATTTCAAATGATTTAAAAGATGTCCTACAATTTATAACTCCAAAATATGAAATGTTTAAAAACATACAGAGCAAAAAAAATTAATAAAATAAACTAATTTATGGTGTCCAAATACAGGGTTCCAATATATACAATAAAAATGGAACTGTATATAAGACAGGTACAACTGTAAACTACATATACCCATGTCTATTGTTCCAATATATACAATAAAAATGGAACTGTATACAAGACAGGTACAACTTTAAACTGCATGTACCCATGTCTATTTTTCCAATATATACAGTAAAAACGGAACTGTATACAAGACAGGTACAACTGTAAACTACATATACCCATGTCTATTGTTCCAATATATACAGTAAAAATGGAACTGTTTACAAGACAGGTACAACTGTAAACTGCATATACCCATGTCTATTGTTCCAATATATACAGTAAAAAAATGGAACTGTTTACAAGACAGGTACAACTGCATGTACCCATGTCTATTGTTGCATAATGCCCCTTAAATCTGAGTCTATGCATTTTATTAGGTGCAACTGGTACAACAAACAACATAAACCTTGATTTGCGGGTGCATTATGAGATAGCAGATTAGGGTCTAATTGTTGTAGTAAGACTAGACTTACAAATGAGTATATAACTGACTACATTAAAATATTTGATCCAATTAAAAATCTAGACTTTACCTGAAAACAGTATATGACATGGTCAATTCTCAAGGTCTGACTGACTAAACACATGGGTTTATTTTGTGAATATATGCATTTGCCATGGACTAAGGATACTAAATTATTATACCTATGCCAGCTATTTACTAAGATCAGATTACTTTACATCATGTTAAATACTAGATCTATTATAACCTATAACTATATAAGAGTTCCCAATGATAGCACACATGAGGTTACAGTACTGAATTGAATCAGGAAATCTTTGATTATTAAATGTAATTGTGATATCAAATGTCAAATGTACTTACTCTGTATGAATTAAAGGTATGGAATTCTTTGATTATTAAATGTAATTGCGATATCAAATGTACTTACTCTGTATGAATTAAAGGCATGGAATTCTTTGATTATTAAATGTAATTGCGATATCAAATGTACTTACTCTGTATGAATTAAAGGCATGGAATTCTTTGATTATTAAACGTAATTGCGATATTCAATGTACTTACTCTGTATGAATTAAAGGCATGGAATTCTTTGATTATTAAATGTAATTGCGATATCAAATGTACTTACTCTGTATGAATTAAAGGCACAGAATTCTTTGATTATTAAATGTAATTGCAATATCAAATGTACTTACTCTGTATGAATTAAACATATGGAATTCTTTGATTATAAAATGTAATTACGATATCAAATGTACTTACTCTGTATGAATTAAAGGTATGGAATGTCCAAATGCTGTAACAGATATTCTCTCATCCACTTCTATATATTTTACTGTCATGAAAGGAAAAATATAATTAACAATTGTAATTGTGCCTAATTAGAAAGAAATTAAATCAAATGAATCATAACAAATCAAATTTTATAATTATGTAATTTCAAGCATACTTACCTAATCACATTAATATTAGAAATATAGGCCTGTTACATCCTGAATTCAGCCCAACTGAAAGATTACAATTTCTGCGATCATATAGACAAGGGCAATAACTCTTGCCCATTTCCTCATCTTGCCACCAATAGTTGTTGCCGGTTTTGAAACTGAGGGAACTATCTTTGAGGATGATGGCATAGAGAGGTGGTTAAGAGGGTCTTGAAAAATAGAGAGAAAGTAGAACCTAATGATTGGGTGGAGGAAACATCCACAGTTCAATATTTGCATTAACGCATATCCATCTCTCTCTTTCCACTCTGTATGACCCCTATTGAAAGCAACACCTTTAAACAATGACACCCAAGTTTGTATAAGCAGTAATCTGTTTAATCTGTATCTAATCTGTGTATGAATGTTGTTCTGTTCTGAGAATCCCATCACAGCTATTGTCGTTTGGATAATTCTGCTCCAAATAAGATTTTTCACTAACACAAGCTCTGCCAAAGTTTAACTTTCTTGAAGCATTCTACTAAAGTCCTATGCCAGATTTACTACTTCATAAGTATATTTTGGATTTTAAGTATATTAATGCGGTAGTCTACTTCAGGGTTCATACCGATCACAAGAACTAAAACTTTTCAATTACCAGTTTACAGGTTTCAATGAATAATCACAGTATCAAGTGTTCTGCTTTAGTTAATAATTCATACAAAGCAGATACAAAAACACTACATAAATAAATGTAATAAAATATTTAAAGGAAATGATATTTATTATTAAAAGATGTAACTGTAATGAGACTCAATTATTAAAAATTTTTGCTCTTTACCTTCTACTGTCTTTTTCAGCTGCAACTCCAGAGCTTTCACTTGAGTCAGTGCCTCAGTTTTATCTAATATGTGTGTATGTATGTGGGACGAGCCTCACTCTTGTTATGAAAATAAGGTTATTATTTTCACAGCTCATGGATAATGTCTTTTGGATTCTTTACTTCAATATAAGATATTCACTAGCATAAGCCTATTGGCTTAATTTTTACTTCCTAGAATGAGTGATTTACTGACTGATATGCCAGATTTCTTATGTTTCTTAATACTACGATTTTTTTTTTATACATCCAATAATGCCATAGACTGCTTGTTCTGATGGAGATAATTTGATCAAATGTAATGTATTTTTTTCCTAATTGTATGTTTAGATTATTTATTAAATTTATCTGAAAACTTATTTGGCTATATGTAGCCATGATCAAGGTATTTTGAATAATGTTTTTGTGAAAACTATTACTTTTTTTAAAAATTTACTAGGATCTCATGATTACATTATTTTACTCATAAACCTTACAATATTATGCAAAAAAGGTGATTAAAACTCAAATCTGAAAATTGCATGTAGTCAAAATTTCTGGAGTTTGGAGATCAAGAGTTTTCTCATGAACAAAAAGGAATCTGCAAACAATTAAAAAATGTGCCCTACATAACTTCAAGTAACAAAAAGTGAAAACATGTGTCCATACGTTTTTCCTATCTTGGATAATTTGGTAGTAATTTGTCCCTATTGTACATTAGAATTAACCTGCAATAATTTACTCCAAATGGGAAAAAAATGCAGGTGAATCAAAGAATATAAATTGTGTTACTCTTCACTGCTTCCATTGGACTCTTTCTTTTACTTGAAAATGAAGATAAATAAGACCTTAGGACAAGTCTTTAAAATACTCCTAAAGAATATGAAAGAGTTAATTAGTGTTTATAGGTTCATAGATTGGAGCTAAGACTGACCTAATGAACAGTCTAGAATATTATACCTCTTAAGCTGGTCATCACACTTATTAAGGTCATTTTTCTAGTGTTTCATACATTATAAATTTGTTAAAAGGTGTGCTGATTTTGGTAAAACATTGACATACATTTGCAGTGTAACATATTTTCAAGATTAAAAAATTGACATTAGATCCAGTTCTGATTACATGCATGACCCACTTTATTCAAAGCTCAATTTCTGTCAAGAAGCATCTGCTAAAATTCAAACTTTTAAAACTTTTGTTCCAGATCCATTAATCTGATGTAACTTATAGCTTTAAAAATAAATTGCTATCACTATCATCAGTCAGTATTTACCAAACTAAATCTAAGATGAATTGTGCTCGGATTCAGTCCATTTGGGTTTTGAACTGTGCTTACATTTGAAATTTCTAGGTAGCCTGAATTTTAAATAAGCATTTATAATACTTCCTTGATGCTTGGGTCAAACTATTAATTTATATTAATACCCATTCTATTCATACTTGATGTATATGTTTGAACTGAAGAAAATGCAGTGTGTTTGGGCCGTATGGCTGTTAAAGCACATCAGAAGCTATACATTGTTTTTAATTTTCACTGATAGCAGTAACAATAGAGTCTTGTACTTGAAAATTGGTAAAAATGCTTAATAAACTACCACTTAATTATTTTATTTTCTATAAGCTTTGTATTAAATTGCAGTCAAAAAGATTTCTAGCAATTTCTGAAACAGCCCTTAATATAGGAAAACATAGGAATAAATGCACAAGTGTCTTCAAACCATACTGTTCATCCTGATTTCATTGTTCCATGACAATACATTAATATAACTATTCATAGACAACACACTGAAGCACTAAAGTTGCTATATAACTAAACTGGACCCTTTTTTCCCCCCAGCCAAAAATCCAAGAATTCATTTTGTACTGTACAAGTGCATCTATTTTTAGAAGTTGGGCTTTTCTCATAATTACTCACTTTCTTGCTTTGTAACAAAAATCCATTACTAGGACTGCATATTTATGGTTGTATTATTTGTATACCTACTGGTGATAACGACATGCATTGGTTAAATATTATTTGTTCCATTACTATATATATTTTCATATCTTTGATGTCCGCCATTACAAGTTTTTATACAGAAAATATGCAGATACGGCTGTTAAATCTCCATTTATAAAAAAAATAATAGAAAACGTTCTTCACCAATCATATTTTTAAATGCAAATTTCTATTTGCATATTGATGCTAAGATTTCGAAACGGAATTTGGTATATTTTCATCATAGCACAGTAGGCCCAACTTCATGAAATCAAGCAGTGATATATTGCTTCGAGAAAGGGTTAATGGTCAGTTAGCTTTTAAAACTTGCATGTGAATGTGCAAGAGCTTCTTTGCCGCTGTAAGCTGATTGGTATCAATACCACGTAAATACATTTGGCCTTTTGGTTACAACAGTGCCAGAACTTACTGGCTACAGTGAGGGGCATCTCAAAGTCATAATCTACAGTCATATTACGTCCTAAAAATCAGAGGGTGAAGTCGTTTTCGCTTTCCTAACAAAAGGCGAAGTTTACACTTCTTAAGAGACTTTTTCACCCACTTTGCCTGGCAGCTTGATTTCTGGTTCAGGACCCAATGTGCCAATTAAAAAAAGTGAAAGTGTTACTGATATCAAGTGAATGGGGCACTATGCATATATAAGTAATTTTTGTGGACTTTGATAACAGTGGAATTGATAGCATATGACAGAAAATCAAACCATACTTCAAATCATCACACAATGTAAAATAAATGACTCAAAGGTAAAATTTTTAATGATATTTTATTTGTTAATAATATCTCTAAAATTCCATGACTTTCTATGACCTAGGTGAAATATCAAGGACTTTCAAGGCCTTGAATTGAGGTGTTCATTTCTCACTTTCAATGACCTTTAATGTTAGTGCAAATCCTGTTAAAACAGATATTTTGATGAAATAAAACTTTTTAATTTTATTTTTAGATTCTTGTAAAGAACATTTATGCAAGAACTATATGGTTTTACAGGGATGAGTGTGATGAGAAAAGTGCTTTTAAATTGTCTATATTTAATTTATCTTGTTTGTCTGCCTTTTCTATATTTAATTTCAAAATACTGCTGAAATGAGGAGTTGATATACATACTGTCTGTTTTGTCCATCCAGTATATACAATGAATTTCAATTTAAAGCCATTTTGGATTTCAAAGTCATTTACTGATATCTCTAATAATACTGTCATAGCTTCAGTAATCTGATAAGCAACCTAACTTTGAAAATAAATTGACTTCATTACTATGATCAGCATACAGAAAGAACTTATCATCTAAAGATGAAAAAAAGTGTGCATGTGCGTGTGTGTGTAATTTGGGATTTTTATCATAGCTTTAACAATTTTTCAGTCATATTGCTATGATGTCTGTAGTGTGGCAGTTTATAGTGATGTCTAGCACTTGGGCATCATGCCGCAGACATGTAGTATAATGTCCTACCCAGTCGCATTTTCCTAACACCAGGCCGACCAGTCCTAACATAACCATCTTAATGCTGAGTGCCAAGCGACACAGCTGTTAGTACCATTTTTATTAAGTCTTTGGTATGAGTCAACTGGGGATCAAATCCACAAACTCTTGCATCCAAGGCACATGCTGTAACCACTAGGCCACGATAACGGTCGGAAGCCAGCTAGTTTGGGTCTTCTACATAGTCCATATTAAAAACACGCACTTGAAAAACATCCTTGATGCAAGGTTCAAACAATGACAATGCTTGTTATGAGACACAAAGTTATGTTCCAATCAAATATAGTGTGACAGCCACCCTTATTAAGGCAAAGAAACCAGATATAAAAAAATACACACTGCGACATAGAAAGACTGGATTTCCCATTTAAACAAAATCCCTTTCCCATGCTTAAAGCACAAAGCATATCATCATGTGATCTGTAAGCATGCATATTATAAAGATGAATATTTAAATCTTTACCATCCAAGTTCACTTGCAAATACAGACTGTGTGTAGGTTTAATAAAAATTTCCATTATGATCTCCCCATCCTGAACTGTATGTAAACATGAGCTTGGTTCTATGGACACATTTTTCACTAACATTCTTATTGTTATATATATATATATATATATATATATATATATATATATATATATATATATATATATATATATATATGAAGCCTATGTTTGGCTGAACAGTCAGATCTATCATTAACATCCCTATAATTGAATCTAGGTTGTAATGGCTGGGCTGTCAGAACGGTGGGTATGGCCTGATATTACTACATGCTGGATCCACAAAATATCCTGTTCACCTGGGATATAAGGATAAGCTTTTAAGATGTATTTGACCAAATTGGCAGCATAAAATTAGGAAAACATCCCTCTATTATATCAAAACTATCTGCAGCAGCAAAAGATGGAAAGTGAGGCAAAATTTGGCATCAAGTCAAGCAATGAGCTGCATTTTCCTATATCATTCAATGTGCATGTTACTGCATATCCAACTGTGACAGCAACATATCTGCATTTGTCTCTCCCAAAACTTATGATTGCATAGTGGTGGAAGGCATTCTCCTTCTGATTTTAAGTGGAGGGACAGGGACAACTGTAGCATCATACGCAAGGCTCACAATTGATTCTGTATTTGGATGTACACACATAGCTAACAACCCTTCAGGCTCGAAATTAGTAAAAATAGGATAAAAATTAGTGAATTTTGACATGAATTCGTGAAATGATCTTCAAATCCAGTAATATTTGTCAGAACAAATGTTTAGCATGATTTCCAGATGATAAAGGTAGATTGTGTTCAACAAATTTCACAAACAATGCTTCAGTGTTGGCATCTTGCTGGTCTTATGTTGTTGCCTTCCAGAATTTAAATCTGCTGTGCTAAAAGTTCTTTTTTTCCCAGCCTCTATGTGCTTTGTGCTAATTATAATGTGCTTCTTCACATTGTCTCTGCCACCATACCAAATGCTAAAATTTGTGGCACACTGTATACAAAAAGCATGATGTATATCGGTGTTTGATGACTGAATGCAGTCAATATTTGGTATATTCCAATCTATACTTCACTTCTTGTGCATTACATTTTTTTTCCTTTGTGGTGAAGACATTTTCAATATTGATGCCAAACGATAATTCAAATCAGTGTTGGCGGCTGAGCAAAATTCTGGTTAGGCTCCAGTTTTTCTCAAAAGCATTTGTAAAACTACTCTTATACATATAGATTAAAATAAGCTAAAATGCTTGCTACTGGGCCAAGTGTCTCAATTCTCTATAGTTCTACTAATATCATGACCAGAAGTAATGGACCATTTCGACAACTGCTGATATCATGACTAGCACTTAATGGGAAATCGGTTATTTATTAAAGATTTTAAATAATTGAGAATCTGAATTGCTGAAAAAGTTTTGATGTACTTAAGCATTTACTTGCATTGTTTAAGAAATCTACTTCATAGTGATATCTCTCATTAATCTGGAAACATTAGTTATTTTAGCAAAGTAAGAATCAGAAATGACAAAGATATATTCCCTCTTACTCTTTTTATAGCAACCCAGGTCAAAATTACAAAGTCAACCTATTTGCATTTTAATGGTTTATTCTTATAGAGCTCATTCAGACCTTTTCAGAGAAGTTTTAATTTTTTAAATATGATGATTAGTTAAAAAGTTAGGACTATTTAAATACTGGCAAAAAAGTGGCTTTTTGGTGAATTTTTGCCTTATATAAATGTATGTTTAATTCTTCTGAGTCACAGACCTGACACATGTAATAAAATAAGTATTTCCATCATAAATTTTGATCTAAACAAGATATCTCCATGAAACTTGGCAGTCTTATAGAATTTAGCCTGTAGAATTCAAATATCTGCAGTAAATTAAAATATGTCCACTAGATTTCAGTGTAGGGAAGAATATAAGGGGTTAAAAGAAAAAAAAATTTCTTCTACCAGACAATTCAGATACTGGAAAGGATATTTGTTAACACATCATTTAATGCAGAAGAAAACATTGGCATACATTGTAAACCATTTATCAAATTTTATATGCTCTGAGAATGCCCACTGTTGTCAATTACGTCTGGTTATAATCATCAATGTTGCCAACTATTTCTGCATTGAAACAAAATGTCATAACTTTTTAAGGCAGCAATTTTGTCACATGATTCATTAGTATCAGTCTGGTTCCCAATTGTTTTTATATTTCTAAGTGAGAAGCCAAAACAGCTTCTATATGTATGCAGATTTGACCTAACAGTAGCACCTTCAGTAGCACCTTGTGGCAGTTAGGATTTGTAAACTTGACAATTTTTGCCAATAGTAACAGCCACTAATTATTAAAGTGAATAAGCTCAACATCTTGTTAAGGGAAGCCATAAAGGCTATCAAACCATTTTCCCAGTGACTTGTGTATTGTACATCAATACCGGCACTTCTCAACTGTTACTACTTTTCAATAATTGTATGAGTATTTACCTTTTTGTATGGATTAAAATTTGAGTGTCTCTCGGCTTTATATAATAAATATGGCTTTTGTGAGGCATAAATTATATAATATTAACCTTAGTGGTACATGTACTTTAGTCAACATTTCTTTAAGTAACAAAACCCTGACATTGGGAAACAGAAATCAGATTAATTGACAAACGTTATAGAATAAAATACTGGTTTTATATGCATATTAAAAAATAAAATGTTGCCATTTATGAGGGGTAAATTTCATATTTTTGCACTAATATACTGGCCACTGGTTGCATTAGTGGGGTACTTCTGAACACAAACTCATCGGTGCTGATGGATTCTGGCCATAAGAAACAGGTGTACACTGGTCAAGGAGGCCGTTCAAGAGGGGGACCACTGTGTTTATGTAAACTGCAGATTAACAGTAAAAATTAAATAAAAATGAAAGAATAAACAGAATCATCATCTCTATAATGTATTCACTTTCTCGTGAATAAACACGAAAGAGAAAGTATGGCCTTGAGGTGCAATTCTCTGTAATTTGCTGAAACTTTATGAGGTCTTTGCTAATACCAAAAGCAGGATCTGCATTGCACTCTAACATAATAAACATGTTCGTAATTGATAACATAGTAAACAAGAATATATAAACAAAATAGGCCCTTAAACCTTGCTTGTAGGTCTACTTTATTCTGCCACTGTGAGGTAGCAGTAAATTACACCCATAAAATTTCCAAATATTAATTGGGTGGGAAGGGTCATCGAAAATAGAATATTGTGCAAATATATCTAATTGTATACAATTTGATCTTTAATTTGTTTTGTTCTTCTTGCAGGCCACCTCTCTTCAGCTGACTGTAATGAAGTAATATATTGTGAATGTTATTTTAAATAAGATGCCCAAACTTACCATAAAGTGGTATAACTTCTTGTTGATATGGTCAAGGGAGCAGTCATATTTTAATAAACTGACATGTCACAGTACCATTTTACTTCCATGATGCTAACTTGCAATGCACTTGATGCTACATTATTATCATGATGCAATCTGTGTTTGTAAATAGAATATTAAACCCTGTAATAACTGATCTAGCATTTGCCATACGACAAACTAAATAAAATCAATTCAGTAATTGGCAAATTGCAAGATACAATGATGCAGAAGGAAAGTAGATCTCAGCACTTGCAAGTAGATATTTAAAGCTTGCATCAATGCAGAATAGAAAATTCATGACGAATTATGAATGTAGCACTTTTAAGTAGCCATTTACAAAAATACAGAAGGAAAGTAGCACTTGCAAAATGCCATGTACAATTTGCATCAATGAAGAATATGATATACATGGATAAAATGATGAAAATATCACTTGCAAGCAGCCATTTACAATAATGCATCAAGATTAGAAAATACATCCATAAAATTATGCTCCTCCAACCAAAATCAAACTTCCAAAAATTTTAAAATACTGATATTAAAGATGAAATAATAAAGTACTCATATCATTGGATACTACAAATGATTACTCACTTGAATCAAGTGTAGGATAAAAGGATTCCACAACAGGAAGTTCCTTGTTTTTCTCTGCATCGTTTTCTTTTTCTTTAAGCTTCTCATACATTTTTTGCTCTCTTATCCTCTGCATGTCCCACCTGAAAATGAGAGATATACATAATAAATAAAGGATTTTATTCATGACAAGTGTATTTCTTTAGTCCTTAAATTGTACCCTAGCACTTATTCAAATGCAAATTATCCTGACACTGACATGAATCTTGTTGGAAATTTCTCTCACATATGCCTTTAGTGTATGCTTTTGTGAAGACATTACCAAAAAAGGAAGAAACTGATTGCAAAGGAATCTGAGAACTTTGCTGCCTGTGTAAACTGCATTTCATTGCTTAGAATGACAAGTTAAATAGATACAAATTAAATTTGAAAAAAGATTGGAACACTTTAAAAAACAATCAAGAAAGACAAGATAAAGAGATAATAGTTATGAATCCTATTTCTAAGTGATTTATTAAATGAAGTGGAATTTATAACCCAATTCAGAATACATATCCCACATGTAAATGTCTAACAAGTTTCTGGGCAATTCACTAAAAGTTATGGGATTTGTTGCATATTGCATATACATTTAACACTGAAAGGGGCATAACTATAAAAACACCACACAGCATATTGACAGAATGACATGCACATTTTTACCTGACATCAATAATATCTACTACAGTAAATAAGGAAGTTTTATATTTTGTTTGTTTAAACTTTCATGGATGGGGGAAAAAACATTCATGGATACCTGATGCTGTATAGTGGGTACAGCATAATGTACTGAATGTTGTACAGTGAAAACAACAAGGTGTACAAGTGCTGTATAGTGAAAAAAGCATTATGTACTAAACACTGTACAGTGAAAACAGCATAATGTACTAAATGCTGACCAAGCAGATGTATGTTTGTTTATTGTGGCATCAACATCAAATAATTGTGGAACATTGATTTAGACTGATTTTTTTGGTTGGCCTAAAAATTATACAGAAAGACTGGTGCCTCAAAGGCGATCAGTTTTCTCTGAAGTTTCAGCAAGACTATTTTTTTCTGGGTATATTTTAAAAACAAAAGGAATTAGCAATTGTTTATATGATTGCATCAGTTACTTTTGCTACCTTCAAAAGTTGGTTGACTGTAGCTAGTCCCAGTAGCATAGATAAACCAACAAGTAGAGATCTCCATTTATTTTTTGTGCAACTTTCTGGTAGTGGAGTGATGCTACCTTCCACACATGCACCAGAAATTGAAAAAAAGGCCAACAGACACTGAATACACAAGTGTTCTGTTTTTTAATGACACGGATTACTACAGAAAATATAAGTGTTCTGAATGATTTAATTCTATGAAGGAAAATAAGAGAAATTTTACATACCATCCACATATAGAGGTCAGTCAAAAATAATATATTAACTACTAGTGAACAGTCGATAATCTGAAACTATTTCAACCAAAAGATCCATTAGGAGATGAAGCCTTATAGCTGCAAACAAAAATGCTCACAAAAAAAAGAAGTAATCTCAGCATACGATAATCAGGCCAGATGTCGAAATAAAGCATGCTAAAACAATGCATAGTTCAGATAGTTTGTCAATATGAACAAAGAATTTGTTTATCTAACAAAAGTTAAATTTCATATGTCAAGTTTGCAGCTTTCTTTTATGTCTGAATTTCTTTATGCCAAACCCAAGGTTGTATACACAAATTTAAACAGCTAATAATGTTGGTGTTGGTGGTGGGGAAATTGTTAGATGGCATATTTAATATTGGAATCAGACTGGGTTTGTGATAATTTTAGTTCTGAACTTTGCACAACTTTCCATCTAATGGAAAGAAGGAATTTGTATCTTTTGACATGGCAAATTTCTATCGAAAGGAAGGTAAGAAATGTAATAGTGACAAGTAATGAATTATAGATAATAAAACATTTTTGTTCTCTGTGATTAAGTGATCCCGAATAAAGACCTTTCAATCCTGAATCTGAGAGTCTACATTATAATGTGCTAGCCATTGACTGAATTTAGTCCAAGTCTGTGATGTAGAACTAATGGCATTATGTGGAAAATATCTTTTGGCATTCAGTCAAGGACAATTACCTTCTGACCCTGAAAATGCTGAGGTTCTTCCTTACCCTAAGTTCATAATATCGATAAAATGTAGATGGTGCAGAATTCTAGTTATGGTGCAGAAACTTTTAACCCAAAATCAGAGTTTTTTTCTTATCCTATATGCAAGCATCCAAAATGTTGTATAAAGAAAGAGCATGGATAACTTGACTTACTGTTCAAAAACGAAATTGGTAACATACAGATAAAAATCATTATAGAATATTATGTTGTGCATAAAAAGGTACATAAAAACCTTGCATAGTAACTTGAACAAGAAAAACAGGTCAATGTGACTTATCAGAATGTTATATAAGTGATTTAAATCCCTGCTATTAATATACTTATCAAGTTGTGTAACTGTAAACACTATAGTGTGACTTATCAGAATGTTATATAAGTCATTTATATCCCTGCTATTAATATACTTATCAAGTTTTATAACTATACATACTATAGTGTCTAAAGAACTTAAAGTCAATATAAATATGCAATCTATAAAGCAGGAAAAGGTCAATGTGACCTACTTTTGGCCACAAAGAGCAGTATACAGGTAGTCGTTGACTTACGACCTATGCAACTTACGACCATTCGACTTTACGACCAGAATTGCTGCAACTTCAGTGAAAACTGATTAACTCTGAAGCACCGATATATACTAAGGAATTTTTTTTTAAAAACAGTGTCTCAATGTTTTTCAATTACTTGATGTTGCCGCAGCAATAACAAACAGGTATTTGTTTGGTCCGTCAAAAGGAGCCTTTAGCGGCGCCTTCAATAACACATGCACCTTCATCAAAGGAAGCAGGTGACCTTTGATCAAAGAAGTCAGCAACAAACTAAAATAAAAGCATTGCTTCACTTTTCATAGTGATTAGAACATATTTATTTTTCCGCAAAACGTTCCGCTTTGCAACAAAAACGTGCGTACGGAGGCTCCTGTGTGGGCGATTTTCTGCGTCCCAAATCAAAACTGTGCGTCCAAATACACGTAATTAAGCGTTTCCGAGATCTCTGCTACAGTACATAGACCAATAAATGCACGATGTATGTGGTTAGCTTATATAAACGTGGGAATATTATCTTGTCACCGGTATATATAAATGAGAGATCAATGTGCTTAGCATTTTTAAAATTTTTAAAACTGTCACTATGCCGAAGCGAAAATCATATACGGCCGACTTTAAATTAGACGTCATCAAGTTTGCCAATGAGTGTGGCAACAGAGCTGCTGGAAGAGAATTTGGCTGCAGCGAGAAAAATGTACGTGAAGATTACGAAGATAAATCCAAGGAAACGAGCTTGTAGAGTTAGAAATGCAAGATGGCCGAACAATGAAGAAAATATAGCCAACTGGGTGCGTTTGCAATGTGACTGTAACCGTGCCGTTTCAACGATAGCGATCAAATTGAAAGCTCGAATTATTGCTACATAAATGAAGATCAATGACTTTGGCGGCAGTGTCAACTGGGTTTTGAAGGTCATAAATAGAAGTACCGGTATATAAAATGCGGGTTTTGACGATTTGTGTAAAAAGTATTTTACATAAGACGCACCCATATATAAGACGCACCATGAGTGCGGGGTAAGTAAAACTTTGTATAAGACACGACTTGTATACGCAAAAAGACGGTACTGACAACAGCTGCCTTCACAATTTAATTTCAGACAGATTAACAGACGACAGACAGAATTTCGGCACGTAGGCCACTTTTATACAGCAGTATAATTGTTCGCCCGGTCGGCGGAGCCACCGCGTATCCACAGTTACTCGCAGTAACAAACCTAACGAATGTAAAAATAAGAAACACAATGGTGTAGAGATGATACAAATGGCATAAAATGAACAAAGAAAATGATGATATATACAGTATAGCAATAATGAAAGAAAATTATGATAAAATACTACTTAAAGAATTTTATAACATCATTTCACAGTACTGTATATATAGCCTACTCAACTTACGACCAAATCGTGTTACGACCGGTTTATCGGAACCAATCCTGGTCGTAAGTCGACGACTACCTGTACTCCACTATGGAAATTCTCATCAATACAAAAGTCAGAGAAAAAGTGCTAAATGCAAAAACTTGCTGGAACATAAATGTATGTGACTGTGACCTACTTTGCACATGGCATGTAATATATTCAAAGATAAACATACCCATAAAGTATTATGTTTGTAAATGCAACAGTGACTGAGTTACTGAGCTGAATGCAAAAAAATAATGAAGCTGCTGGAGCATAAATGTCACTGTGACCTGCTTTCATCCATAGATGTAATACATTCAAAGATGACTAAAACCATAAAGTCCTATGCTGGTAAGTACAACAGGTTCAGAGAAACTGTGCTGTAAGTAAATCTTTGTAATGATGTCTAAAACAATGACAATGACATAAAAGTGATCCCAATGTTACAGTTGAGGCAAACCTATTAAATATTGTTCTAAGAACTCATTACCTTTTCCTCCTCTTTTCTTCTATTTCTGGTTTCTGGTGTCTTTTAACAAATATATCATCTTCTAGATTCTGGAGGGAAAAAAAATCATGCTTGTTAGCTTAATTTGTTTTCTGATAAAGAACTATTTTTAGGAGTCCTGTCAATAGGCTATAAAGAGTCTCTATGATATTTGTACAGGAAAACATCACTTCACTTCATACTGGACAAATAAACAGGTCAAAACTGGCTCCATGTACACAAGATACAAAGCAACTGAGAAACTTTGGATAAAAGTAGTAATTAAATGATTAGTAAGGAGTAGCGGTAACAATACATTCATGACAGGACTTTCAATTCAGGAGTAACAAGATTTTCAAGATGGCTGCTGTGGTGGCTATATTAGATGTCGGATCAGCACTGTTTTCATTTCAGACCAACTAGACATAAGAAGTCTTTAAGTGAACACCCTATGCTGATATGACCATCCATGATCACACATTCAGAGTGAGCAGTGACAACAAGACTTTTATGTTGGTTGCCATGGTCTCCAAACAGCACTAGTTTTATGTAGGATGAACAAGATGAATGTGTAAATCATGTTTCATGGCAATCCTCATTGCTGTTCAGGAGGACTTGTGCTAATTTGTGCTAATGGGACATGTCATGTTGGACAACAGACAATGTTCATTTGGTCTATGACTCATAGAGCTAAAATTAGTTTTAGAGACCTACACCTCTATTTTTCAAATTAAACAGTGTTCTCAAAATTATATACTGTCATCTGAACACAAGAGCATTGTCACTTTCTACTCAAAACCACAAAAGCATAATAGCCAACATTCACAAAACATCTGCACTATCACATGTTTAAAAGCAGCATTGTCTGAGCTGTCATTTTAGGTTTCTTTTCCTCCTTTATTGATTGAGATATTGGAATTTATGGAGGATTTGTTCAAGGACAAGACTGTTGAATGGTTTTATAACAACAAATGGAAATTGTTTTAAGACTAATGTGAAGATTATCTAAAAACTAATCATAATATAAATCAATTAATATTTCATTTTCGAAAGCATTAATATTACTTGTCTGACTGATAAATTCAGCAATTTCACAGTAATATATATATATATATATATATATATATATATATATATATATATATATATATATAGAGAGAGAGAGAGAGAGAGAGAGAGAGAGAGAGAGAGAGAGAGAGAGAGAGAGAGAGAGAGAGAGAGAGAGACACACACACACACACACGCAGAGTCAAATACACTTATCAAGTCCTAAGTTATCTTGAGAACCATCATATGTTGAACACTTTCGTCTGGTCCCTGGAAAGTCGGTACAAGAGTAAATTTTACTGGTACAAATGTTAATCAACCAATCTCATCAATGCATAGTTTATTACTTACACAGAATGGAGAAAATTATCATGTATCATAAGCTGTGTTCAAAAAAATACATTGTTGCATACACACAGCATAATATAGTTTGTCCCATACAGCATCGCAAATTTGAATTTTATCTATAACTCACAAAATTATCAAGTTAACATCATTAAATGTAGCTAAATATACCTATTTTTTTCACACAATATTTAAAACAAATTCTGTAATAATTTAAGTGTTTCCATGCTTGATACGAGTGTAAGCATTCAGCATGGCTAGATCATGTGACTGACAAAACTCTATAAATAAAAACCCACAAAACTCCAAACTAAGCTGCCCATCCATTTGTTATTAATTTGTTTTGAACAAGAGTAAATAAAAGCACCAGTGGTATTGTAAAAAACAATATAGTGCCCAGTATTTTTTTTATGAAAGTGGTGATCACTTTACAATGATCACATTCTTCAACACAAACGGAATGAAGCAGAAGGTGACTGATAGGATTAAAATTTAAAACATAAAGAGAGCTTTCATTCTGTATTGTTTTTATCTTGAATTTCAATGTCTTGCAATCCGTCAAAGATACTAGCCAACTCTTTTTCTGGTGCTGTGTTCTTTCCAACAGTAACTGATCAAAATCAGGAGGGTTATGGAACTACAACTGTGTGAATGGAATAAGCTGTCTTCTAACAGCAAGAATGGAATAAGTTGGCTTCATACATAATTTGATGTTTAGACAGTTAACTTGAAGGACTTGAAAGAGGTTTTATAGTTTGTTGGTACGTGAATACCAACTACCCCATCTTTTTCAGGTACAGAAACAAAATTTATCAGTAAAAATCGGCATATACTTATGTAAAAGAACCTCTGATAATAAAAAAAGATTGATTTTCATGCACAATATTGGTCAGTTAAATTTTGCTGCTAGTCACAGCTCTAACAAAAGAAAACACTTGCATATATATATATATATATATATATATATATATATATATATATATATATATATATATATATATATATACACACACACACTCCCATTACAGATAAAGTCCAACTACAAACAATACATACCCCAAGCTGCTTTCACACAATGTTGTTTATTCTACTGATTACTCCTAACAAACTGCATCAACTCTGATTTGCCAGTATATTATGTGATGGCAGAACTGGGTCTGTGCAGTTTTCAGCTGGACTCGACTTATAAATGCAAGAAATGCTTGAACGTCTAAAACAAGATTTCTGGGGATAGTTCTTGTTTTTGGTAAAAGTCACTTTAATACATACCTCTGTACCCTCCAACACATAAAGATTAGTGAAGGTCTGTATTCTCCAGGATGGAACTTCCACTGGAATGATGATGTAAACATGCAGTTACAGAACAACATAACATGACTTAATAGATGAAAAAATGAAACTAAACGATGGTTCTTACAGCTCTGAATAGATGTTTTTCAAAAAATTTAAGTTTCAAGGATTTCCAGATGTTGCGAAGGAGTAGTTTGTGTAATAAAAATTGAACCTTTTTCATATATCACTTTGTTAACTACCAGTGTTTTTTGTCATTTGTTCCACCAAATTTTATCCCATTATTTTTTTAAAATTCTTTATTTTTGGAAAATATGCAAATAACAAAGTTCAAAGTAAAATTTTATTTAGTTTTATATTAATATTTTATCCCAAGGTAAATTCAACTTTTCCAACAAATTTAAAAACAACTTTTTTGAAATTCAGGTTTACAAGCCACACTCTCAAATTCCAAGATATTTCAAAGTTGTATTAAGCAAGTAGTAGGTCCACTGACACTTTGTCCCCCATCACATAACATTTTAAAAAGACAAATGGAAATAGCAGATAGTACTAGTGAAAGCTAAAAATAATTAGATCCTTTCCAAAGCCTGCAATGGGCGTGAAGCTACCAGAGAATGGTACTGTATTGTGTTATTCATGTATTCATCTCCGAGTCATTTTTTCCATCTGTGAAATCATTTGAGAAACATTTTTTGCTGTAACATATGCATCAACTAGAATAAATACTGCCAAAATTCTAGAGAATGATTCTGTACCTCATATTATTTTCACAAGGAATATGTGAGCAAAGATTAAAAGTTAGAAAACCAGTCTGTTCTGACCTAAGCTAGACAGCTGCCCTAAATAGAAACAGAGGTCTTATTGGAAATAATGCAGCTGCTATAATAGAACATAACACATAGGAAGGTCACCTCTAGTCTATAGACAAGTGTACTTTTATGTCAGTTACACAAGCCGTCTTTTCTAGAATATGTTATGTGTGATTAGTGGGATGTCAATAAAAAGGAGAAAACAAATTATTAATTTTTTGAGGAGGGGATATACCTAAAAAGCATAATCCAAATACATTTATGCGTAAGGTGTAATTTAGTGAAAAAGCGTAATGATTACACCAAAAGAGCAATGGTTTGCATGTATGCATCTGATACTTAAAAATCTGTAAAAAAAAAGGACGTTTTATCAAGTGCTCCAGTAAATCCTAATAACATAAACATGTCTGAATAATTGGTTCTCCTCAAAACAAGTTGCTCTTATAAGTAATTTTCTATTCCAGATCTTGCTTTCATTTAACTTCATTTAACCCCGTCTAACAGCATTTATGATGATAAATCACTTTTTCCAAATTACATTTCTTTTCAAGCTTTAAAATTGGTTCATCCATACATGCCAACCCCTGGCAAGGAAAAATTGTAATCCAACTGAACAAAAAGAGCATTCTGAGCAGAAAATGAGTAATCCACACAGCATGATAACATTTAATGAGCATATGTACAAAATGATTCATGTACCCCTTTAGTCTTTTAGCATCAATAATTGCTTCAAGTTTTCATGTTGTGCTTTTAGCTTTAAAAAGCAACAGACTCTCGTAATGCATTTCAATAACATTTTGTACCAGCTGATACTATGAATGTTTTGCTCAACGTAGAGCACTAAGTGCTGGGTTTCTGTGCCTGGATCTGAATTCAGTTTTATTTTTGTTAGCAATACTGAACAATCTCTCAGTCAGCATTATAATGGTAAAGAACCAATTCATAAACTGACAAAGAAGAGAAAATTTATATTTTCCAGCTATTGGGTCTTTTAGCTGGGAAATAAGGTGCCATTGCTGATCAACTCTGTCCACAGTAAGTACATTGTCAGGTAGAATGCCAACTTGATACTTCAGAAGTTCTCCTAATTTATTGGCAGCCTTTCCTGCAGCAAAGTGCATCATATGACAGGAAAACCTGATATGTACACTGATGGAGACATTTTTCAAAATACACAATGCAACTCCTTTATGAATTCCAGTCATATCTGATCTTTATCAGCTGAAAGCCCCATACAGATCTGCCAGCTTATGTTTATTCAAAGTAATAACAAGCAAATCAAAATGTTTTCTCCAGTGGAATCTACTGTTAATTCTGGTAATGAAAGAAGAGAAGAGCATTATGAGTTTGCCTTTTTTGTTGTCAGTGTCTCTTAAACAGACTGAGTAAAACTTTTTGACATCCTAATCACTACTCCTCTCTGTGGCAAAATCAAATGGCCCAATTTTCATGGCCTCTGCAATTTTGAGTGATTCAGTATCTACTTCTAAATGCATAATAATATTAGATGATTTTCTTCTTGCACATATATCCTTATTTTTGGCTATTTTGAAACAGGTAACATCCGTTTGAACAAAGCACAAACATAGTCTTCTACTGCTAGGGTTAGTACATGTTCTATTAAGAACTCAGAAATAACACCCTTCTGCTGTAAAAAAAGGAGTTACCTTTGAACAGGAGTTAATAAAACCAGCTAATTCAAGAATTTTTGTTTTACTACCAAGACCAATAATAATATCCTTTCCACACAGCCTACAATGGGTATGAAGCTGCCTTAGAATGGAATGCTTTATTATGGAATTCATATATTCATCTCTGAAATTGTTTCTAATTTTTTCCAATCCATCTGTGAAATTATTTGAAGTTTTGCTCCCAACATGCACATCAACTAGAATAAATCTGACTTGACTTTTAGCACCAAATACCTAGACTGGTTTTGTACCAGATAAATAGAACAAAGAATCTACCAACAAAGATTACAAATTAGAAAACCAGTCTGTTCTCCCCTAAGCCATACAGCTGAGCTGCTATAAATAGAAACTGAGGTCACAGTTTGAAAGTCCCTTGGAATAGGACAGCGGCTAAATATAGAACATATCACTATTAGGAAAGAGCATGCCATTCTACAGACAAGATTACTGTTTTCTCATAGTTAGGTAGAAGCCGCCTTTTCTAGAATATGGTCTGTGGGATCATTGGAATGTTAATAAAAATGAGAAATCAAATTATTGTTTTGGAGCGGGATATACATGAAAATGCTTAATTTGGATATGTTTACCCATAAGATGTAGTTTAGTGAAAAAATGTAATGATTGCACCAAAAGTGTAATGGTTGACATACATGGTCATCAAATTAAAAAATGTGTAATAGCATAAAATTAATCTGTTTTATTATTATTTCAATCTGAAAAGAAAATAACTTCTTACTGCCAAAAATGACACTAGTGACTGAAAGAATGTACAAAATATGACACTAGTGTCTGTGAAAGACTTTGCAAAGACTACCATAAACCTTGAATGGTTGAAAAATATGTTGTTCTACATGGGTATTCATTGCCATTTTTAATTGCCTATCACAACACCTCTTATACATGATGACACCATTATAGGTATGGAAAAACAAAAGAAAAGTAGTAGGTGTTATCTTCATGACAAAAGAGCATGCCCAGCAGTCACACAGGGGAACATTGGACAAAAAAATTGTAGGACACCTGCAACCCTACTCTCACAGTGCAATATTGTTGTCTAGAAAGTTGCTAGTCGCCTAGCAACCAACATTTTCAAATCATGATTAGATGGGTGTACTTTACAGCAACGTTTGCATTCTGTTGAAGATCATAATAGTATCATAACAACATTTTCACTCAACAGATTTCTCCTGGTTGAAGTGACCCAGGATTACAGTTGCTCTATGACAGAAATGTGGAAAAAAAGTGCTTGAATGTACTACATTTCATTGTACAAAAAGAAGAAAGTAGGAGATATGTGCTTGAAAATATTTAGAACATATTTTTAATCAGCACCATATATTAATTATTTTAACTAGGAGCATTGAAACATTAATAGTTTATACATACCTCCTTACTTTTTGCTTGACATTAAAATTAACAAATCCTATTTGATAGTTGTAAATGAAAGCTTGCTACACTTCTCCATCATAACAGAACATCTGATAATTTGTGAACAGGCTTATAATATAAAATTCTCACCATAACAAATGGCAAACAAAGCTACATATATCATTCAGTTTATTGGAAAAAGGTGTAAGTTTACTTAAATTTGGAATCATCATTAAGTTCATAATTTAATAGGAAATCACACATTTTGTAGGAATTTTCTTTAAGAAAAATATGTTCTCAGTAAATATGACAAACTACAACAAAATATCTCCCAAAAAATGTTGGTAGATGCATAATTTGATACTAGATCTGAATTATTTGTCATTTGACATTACAGGCCTTTACATAAAAAGTGTTTTCTGTCACCTTTGGTCAAATGCTGGTGTTTTGGGGAAAATCATTTTTCTATTTTTAGTCATGGTGGCCGTAACTGATTGCTGAATGCCATCTGTTTGTTTCCAAATTAAATGGCCATTATACCAGGATGCTTCTGTCAAATTTAGTTAATTTCTGTAAAGCAGTATTTAAAAAATTGCCAAATTTAAGTAACTTAAATTTGAAGTTAAACAAAATCATTGGTAAAAATCTGAAAGACCTACATGTTAGAATGGTTGAATTTGCCAGTGGTTTTTGAGAAACTGATAATAGCAACTCATGAAGGGCAATGGACAAACAAAATAAAATTCATTGACATCAAATGAAGATGCATCAATATTATTCATGTCATTATGCAGATGGAGTATCCAGCAAAATAACAATATTTTGTTTCCCTCTTATTTCTTACCTTCTAACTGAGCTGCAGCACCTTTTATTACATCTGGTCTATCCTCAATCTCTATTTCCCTTGAAATTGGTTCATAAAATGACACATGATACAGTTTATCAGTCCTCAATTCTTTCTGACCAGCGTCAGCATTATTACGAGGTTTCTTGCACACTGCTTTCTGTC
The DNA here is from genome assembly GCA_016746295.1 of Potamilus streckersoni. Taxonomy (NCBI): domain Eukaryota; kingdom Metazoa; phylum Mollusca; class Bivalvia; order Unionida; family Unionidae; genus Potamilus; species Potamilus streckersoni. The sequence goes on from JAEAOA010000629.1 coordinate 2,511,082, forward strand.
GAGCCTTTTCTGCCAAGGCTCTGCATGCTTTCTCAGTATCTTCCTCTGTTGGGGACTCGGCAGTCAGTGGAAAATCTGCTCCAAACTTTTTACGCACCCTTTGAAATTCTAAAGACAATTTTCTGTGGAAAAAGAGCATAATCAGTGCATTGATTATACAGAGACATTTTTTTTCTGGATATTTGGTTTCCCAGATGATACTTTTATGTACAATAAATTTTGCATTCATGTAACTGTAGTTATCCATATCTCTTCTTGCAAATAGAACAAGACTATGGACAATATGACACAGTAGCCAATTTCTTCATTTGTAAGGAATTAATGCAAATATAATTACATTACAAATACAGACAAGATTTATCTTCAGAGGTATTGCCAGTATTTTAAAACTAGGAGTTCAGGACTCCCATTTTGGGAAAAACACGAGTCCCACTAGCAAATGTTGCAGTCCCCTAACTGAAGCAAAAATGGGCATACCTATAGTGACTAAATTTCCAGATGAGTAGAACAAGTGGTTGGCACTGAATTTAATTTTCTAATGTCTTTACAGCAATCATATCTCGCTCTTGTTTGTCCATTAGAATGAGAGTGAATTATGTCAGGCCAAGGAATGATTTGATTCCAAGCACTAGGCTAGGCATAACAAAATAGGGTTCCATGTGAAACATCAGTTTTAGCAACTTGTAGCACTCTGCTGAATATCATTACAATCTTCATCAATTTGCTGTTTATCTCCAAAATACTTATCCAAATTTGCAAACAGCATTTTGCCTAACTTTCAAAATGTCTTGATTTCTAGATCACATGGACGATTTATTTGGCTGCACTTGGAAACAAACACAGTAATGAAAGTTAAAGATGTTCATTTGATGTACTCGTAAGCAAGTACATCACAGAGTCTTTCTAACTCTGAATTCAGTCATTGTAAATATCAGCACATTTTCCCACCATACTGCAACTAAGCAAGTCTTTGAACTTGCCGCTAAGCTATTAGGTCATATTCTTCTGAATGATGTACTCTTCCAATGACAACTTGTACATCTAGAGGTCTTTCAACCACTGAATTATGTCATTGTAAATATCAGCACAGATAAAATGATCAATTGATCAACACAATTTCCCCTACAGCAGGTGGTAGAAGCAGGAATGGCAAGTCCTTGAATTTGCCATCCAGCATCTCGCTGCACATGGAAGACTCCTGTATACATGATTTTCTGCATCCTAGATAAAAAATGTTGCATCCAAATATGCATGATTAAACGTTTTTGAGACCTCTGATCATGCTTAAAAACTGCTTGCAAGAACACACACACACAGTGCTACCCCATAAAATCAAAATCCCTCATGGCCCAAAATATATATTTAGTTTTAAAAATTTTTTTGGCTTACATAGTTTTTGATGATGTGAAAATTTTTTTTCTAAGTGCTTATGTAATGAGTCTCAATGTATTTTTCAGAGCATTGGTCTGTGTGTGAAAGAGTGCATACAATTAACAAAGCTAATAGTTTTGGTTTTATAGGGTATTGTTAAACACAAAATTGAAATCTGGGTCAAATTTGTTTCACTATTCATTGCTGAGGGGTTTCAGTTTACTGGGAATAAACATAATAATATTCATAATGGAGAATTTGGAAGTCGGGGGATTCCAGTATAAAGATTTGTCAGTTTCACCTTGTGTGTATGTGTGTGTGTGTGTGTGTTTATATATATATATATATATATATATATATATATATATATATATATATATATATATATATATATATATATATATACACACACACACATATACACACATATGTACAGTCAAACCCACTTATCTCTACCTGGGTTATTTCAACAACCTGCATATGTTGATCATTTTGATCCTGTCCCGAAAAAAATCCTTTTTTATTATGCTAGTTTTTGCCCGCTTATTTCAACCTCTTAAGTCCATAACCCAGTTATGTCGGGCATAAATTTTGATCCAAACTGAAATGTGGAACTACTTAATTTGAAGAAATGCAACCTTTTAACATCAATCTCGCAGAAGTTATAAAAGAAATGGTCAGCAAAAGTGACCAATTTTCACGCACAATTTTGGTAAGTTACGCTGGAAGCCAAATGTTATTTAGCATTCTTTCTATTTTAGGTTCCTAGGAGTAGCTTAGTCAATTAGTTTATCAAGAATATATTATGTTCACTACATAAAATATTCAAGGGTTTACAAAGACAAGAGTGTGCACAAATTGCAATGCAACTAATTTATGAAAAGACAAAATCATAGGCATCAGGTACATGACAGCTATATATTTCCCTTTTTGTTTTTTAAGGTACATTTCAGATCTGAATTATGTTCGGAAATTCATGTATAAAAGAAACAATGATTGTGGAGATACAAGTAATTAAATTAATAATCAATGTGCAGGTGGAACATTGCTGATCATTTGAATATTCAAAAGTCATGAAATTGTCCCATATGCACATAATATTATGACGATTTAGCATTTTATGACAAAATAGCAAAACATGTCAGCAATATTTTCAAACTAGCTAGGAACTATATAAACATCATCATCTACAGTGCATTATATCTTTTAGCAAATATTAAGTAATACAAGTCTACTTTTGTTTAATCCGATGCTGATTTGTAATAAACGATTCAAAAGCACTTATGTTTTCTTACATATGCTCAGCACAAGTTACACTTGCCACAATTTCATTTTTTCAATGCATTCAGTCATTTCATGAAACAGCATGTAGATGTACGTGTCAACAGAAAATAAACAGAAGAAATTTATTACTAGGCAGAATATCACACTAAATATATGCTCGTATATATGCAAGAGAATGGATCTCAGGCACTTGACTTCTATACATTGGCAGTCAAAGCCCCATAATTTAGTTAACAGGCTTGAGCTCTTCTTAATTTTGTTTTGTATTCTCATTTGTAATGTCTCTTCTTTCGGTCTGGCAGAAAAATTAAATTCCATTGTCTTAATTTATTTTTAAAATTCCCATGAATACCTGTAAAAGGCAATCACAGTTGGTTAGAGAAACAAAAACACCAAAAAAGAATAAAAGAATATGCACACTTAAAAAAATCCAAAGTCAGTTACCAGGGCTGGTTTGCTTTGCAAAAAAATAACCTTTGTATTTGATATCCTGCCAATAAGTTCAAAGAATGAGTTTACTGCTAGTTACCATATATGTTTATTCACCACTGGGACATCTTTTTGTCATCTGGAATCATAATTGTTACAAACTCTCATTGATGCCTGCAGGGTAAATAGTATATTTAATATCCACCTGCTTTAATACTCTTTGTAACCCATGCTAGCGAAAGGATTTTTTTTTGCACTCACAGTGAATGTACATGTGCATGTATTTTTCAAAAATATGTATTGATCTTTATTTGGAAGATACTGTTATATATTAACCTGGATATAATACAATCTTGGTTATTTTGCACCTAACACCATGTTATGCATTGAATGGTGGGTGCCTGAAAGCATTCTGTTGATATTTCTCTCTCTCTCTCGTTTGTGACTTTCTTGGATCCATTTTTCAGTCATGATTTTTTTTCAATGTGTCTTGTTAAATTGTGGGGGTTGAAATACATTCAGCGATTCAGGAAGCCACACATATTTATCCATACCAGCTCAGAGATGGCCATCCGTGAACAATACACAGAAGTAGGGCTGTCAAAAATCACGAAAAACCAACCCGGGTACCTGTTGCAAATTTTAACGGGTACCCTTTAGCAAATGAATGACATGTACAACCTTAAACCAACTAATTGTTTTCTCCATTTCTTTAATATTTTTTTATGGTGATAGAGGCTAACCATGTACTATTCGGTCTGATTCGTCCACACTGATGTAGCTGCAAATTGTCTGACCGCATGCTGTTAATTAATAAATTTATTTAGAATGATCATTGCACACAGATGGTAGGTATAATCCAACTTTAAATGATCACTCTGATCAGCTGCGTTAAAAGCTTTAGAACACTTGCATTTTTTAAAGTACAAGTCCTTGTTAGAACAGACTACGTTTACTCATCTGCTTTTGACCACTGATTTGAATTACCCACGCATGTGTGCCCCAGTTATACCACATGACCACGCAGTCACATAAGTGTTATTATTTTGGAATTATAATTCTTAAAATAGTTATGGTAAAAACATAGTATCGAAAATAGAAATATCAGTATATGTATTATGGCTAACTTTCGAAATTCACAGAGCTAGTTGACTAGAAAAACAACGAGCAAAGATTACTTTAAGGCATTACGAAGATTTCAAAGTGTCTAGGTGATGATTGTTCATAATATAAATTGTGGGATTTTTTTGACATGTTTGTTCGGAAATCAAAGGTATCCATCTGGATTTCATTAAAAGAGCACGCAATATACAGATCATTTAGCACCCACATAAAAATAGTTATTGTCTACAAAGAGGTTTATTACCTGTAAAACAAATGTTTTAACCTTGGTATCTAATGCCTTGGAGATAACGGAGATAACGGTTTGTCCAGTTGCACAATGCCAATGAATTTTAATAATCCAAATAGACTGTCTGACGTATTGTTTATTTATATTAAGCAGAGATCTGGTTTCTAATTATAGTCATAGCTGTCAAACCTGTTTGAAGTAGTTGGCGAGTGTGGAGATTTTTTTTTTTTTTTTTTTTTATGGGTACCCATGTTTATGTTTCTATACCCGGGTTTTTCTATATGGTCGGGTTCCCGGTTACCCGATAACAGCCCTATACAGAAGCGGCAGAGAAATCAGAGTAACACAGAAAGAATGAAAACATTTGTCAAACATGTCACAAACTGCAAGTATAATCGTGTTCTAATTTACGTTATTTTAAATTTGTAAACCCAATAAATTCATGCTGGTAATGGTTAACCATTGTAATTTTTTTTCATTTTACTTCTGCCACAATCAAATCTACCCATCGTTTGAACATCATTGTTATTATGAGTGTCAATCTTCTTTTATTAAAAAAGTACTTTGAATAAAAAAATAAAACTAGAATTTATCCAATTAAGCAAAAAAAAACTTTTTGACATAGTACAAAATGTGCAAAGTCGTACATGTGTTAAGCAAATGGAAACCATGTGGAATAATGTTTTGATGATCTCCTCAATATACAGTAAGTTATCCTGAAACTGATGTTACTCTGTGAGGAAAAGAGTAAACAAAATAAAACCGTTATGAAGAGATATTTATTCGCAGTTAATCTTAGCATGATTATTAATTAAGTATTCAGCAATAACATACCAGCCCAACCCACCCTCCTTTTGCCTTTACATTGATCCTTTTGTTAGTTTTATAGGTCACTCAATAACTCGCACCCAAGCTTATAATGCGGTCTATATTTTTGGACCCCATTGTGCCTTAGTTATCGAGGGAGTTTTGTAATATTTTTGTAGCAATAATATAGACCAACACATTACATATAAGCCAGTACAAAAAGCCAAATAAATCTTATTAACCAAATGGCATCTAAATTACTGCCTGTCATAAAATGTGTGCTATCATTGGTTTCATTGTACTTTGTCCCACAACACATTTATCCAAAAATGAAAGAGTCTAATGATTCATTGTTTCTTTATTAAGTTACACTTGAATCTTTAGATCTTTATTTTATTGCAGCAAAGTGAAAACCAACAAAATCTGCAATGACCCCCTGACTTTGTCATCCAAAAAATGCCTTTTTCTCTGCAAGTTTACTGATTTCCTTGTTGTGAAAGAATGTCTTGGGTAATAATATGTTCTCCAGATATCTTGTGGTGAACAATAGTATATTTGTTATAATTCTTAAACCCTGTGACAAAAGGAATGTTCACTTTCACAGTCTTTGTAATCACAATCTGAAGTCACACTGGTAATCCCAATGGATATGCAGTATTCCAGGCAAGGGAATTATTTTCTCCATTTTTCATTAAAGTTAGATCCACAGTTACTCTTTTGTGTTCTGCTCCTTTCACTTTCTTGGCTAATGATTCTTAATACGTGTTGTTTTAATCTGGAGATCAGATTCCAATGCAACAAGCATTGAGGTTAAACATTTGGATGATATCTTGCTGAGCTCAATGGAAATTGCATGAGAGCTTGCAAAATTAGGGCTATTTGATCATAAGATTGCATATGCTAGTCTGGTTCCGTTTTGTATGCTCTGTATAGCATAGAGCAACATAGGGAGCATACAAAATAGGGAACCAGACTATGCCTATGCTCTAAGTATACACGATGCCATCCCTCACGCAAAAGCATTGGATATTAAATAAATCCTGATTGCATTATTAAAATTCCTTTGTGCCAAAAAAAACCCCACACAGCAACAAAATGTGTCAATTTTCACCAATGAGTGTCTTTGATGCAAAAATGTGCATAAAGGAAAAACACATTCTGTTAGTAAAAGCAAATATTGTCAGTGGTCTAATTTGTTTGTAGCTAGATCTGACTTATAAACTAGTACATATTCCATATTGCAAAAGATTCTTGTTTCATCTCAAAATAAGCACAAGTTTTAAAAAATATATGAGCATATAGACATTTTTTCAACATAAAATGTGCTTTGATGATACCAAATTAATATCATGCATAAAATGTAGCAACATATTTAGCCCTATGATAAGACAGATTCGTCTAGTCCTGGGAAAACTTAAGATCATTCTCTTAATCTCCTTCACATCCCACCTGAATCAATTCCATCATCTTTGTGCAAAATGGTTAGTTTACCTTTTAATGGGTTTTTCTTTAGATTTCTCTTGTGCTCCATCTATCCATTCACTACTAGCAGTAGCAGTGACACAAGGTCCATCACTAGTAGCAACAGATGTGCTGTGTTCTTTTCTTGGACTACTCTGTGATACGAATGAAGAAAGTCCGGGAGATTCGGGTGTACCTTCTTTTTGCCGTAGTAGAGAAAGACGCCTTTCCATTCGCTCCAGCCTACATTGTAACTAAAGACAAAAAAGAAACAGAAAAAAGCAACTGTTTTTGAAAATGAAGATTACATTTTTAGTATTAAAACTGAAGATTACATTTTCAAATTCAAGTTATTAAACTTGGCTTCATCTTACAACAAGTATATTTTAAAAGACTTGTATTACTCATAGAAACAGGGTTCTCCCTGTAATTAAAATTCTGCATCTCTGAATCGTGTATCTTTTAGGACCTATCCCTTAACAAGAGGCCAAAGTGGACCTAATGTTGGTTACCTCTTTCATAAAATGACCATTTCAATAAGAATGCTTATGCAGTATTATAAGCATACAACTGACCTAAAACAATCTCCCAAACTATATCATATTTATTTCACCCATTTTATTATAGCATGATATAAACTCTTTCTAAAGGTAAAGGAGCAATAATGTCCAAGTTGATTAAAGTTCAATTTACAGATGATTCTCTACTTTGTGGTCATATACTTTGACATCAGCTTAAGTCCAGAAATAATGTAGTGTTTCACACAAGAAAATTTCTGACATGGGTTTATTAACTCTTTGTAATTAAATATGAAGGTCAAGTCTTTTTACAAAAATGTATAGTTTATGCTAGACAGCACTTTCATATTGTTGCCAACATTAATGCACCTAATTTGATTCAGATGTTTTTCATTATCCACTAATCAACACTCAACATTATAGCATTGTCTCAAGATTGTAATGATTCATCCAATGTTTGTACATATCTGCTCAAATAAAATAAAGGACTTTTCATAAAATCCTAAAACTAAATTTCCAAGACTTACAATTCAGCAGTACAAGTAAAAAGCAAATACTAATATCTAAAACATCCCAAATCAGCAACACAACTGAGGAAGATTGCAGCTGAACCAATCATACTGATATTCCAAGAGCCATGACTAAATATGGTTCAAATTAATTTGAGGGAGAAAATACAGTAGAACCTGTCTTGAGAGACCACACCTTCTGCCCTGTCAAAAAATAATGGTCTCTCAAGACAGGTTGTTTCTTAAAACAGGTGGTCTCTCATAGCAGTGGATCTCTCAAGACAGGTTTTACTGTAATTATTTAAAAGGACTTGACTTTATAAAGCCAAACTCCAGAGCTTTCAAGGAGATAAAAACCCTGATTATCATTTTTATAAATGAATCTTTCTTTTTCCAATTTTTTCTTCAGTTATAAATTGTGAATCATTTGATTGAACCCCAAAGGTACATCAGTCTGCCAATTTGTATACATTTTTCTAAGAAATGTATCCACCATATATTAAATAAATGCATGGGGGGGGTTGGACACAAAAAGCAACACCAAATATAGAATTCTCTTAGTCAATATTACAAATTATTTGAAGGGCCCTGAGTGGCCGAGTGGTCTAATTCGCTGTCCATTACGGATCACTGCCATCTCACCTCTGTCTGCGTGGGTTCAAGTCTAGGATTCGGCGAATGTGGATATGTGAGAAAGCTTGCCAGTAGCTTCTCGTTTGGTGGTTCTTTCCGGTGATTTCCCGTTTTCTTCCTCCACCATTTATAGTGGCCGCCATGAATAGCCTATCGTGTGCTGAAAAATGGGGTTAAGCCCAACAACAACAACAAATTATTTCCCTTACTTTCACTGATACAGAGATACAGTGTAAGATGTCAAGAGATGCAGCAAATTTATTACATTGCGTGCAAGCTGGGCTAAATCTATTTCTAACGAATGCATTTTAGTTCCTGCTAATAATTAAACTCATTGATACAGACAATTTTTACATGAGAAATCTCAGAATTAGCCACAAAAGTACTCACATGCTCAGTCATCAAATGCACTTCAACGGTGTGCACTAATCTTCCTCATAACTGTACCTTTTGAAGATTTTTATGAATTTGATGTATTTTACCAAGTTTACTCAAATTGCATCAAAAATAAAATTCTGTACTGGTAACAAGTTCAGACAGGTAACAAGTTCAGACAATCAGAGAAGTTGTGATAATCAGATACAATATCATCTCAATATTGTGTGGATGTTGCTCATTATCAAACACAAAAGAGATCTTGTTTGATAAAAATTGGGTAAGAAACATGACCTCCTCAAATGCAATAAATACAATCTGATAAAAGATCACCTCATCAATATCCACTCATTGTCAAACTGGTCTGAGATTTTTATGAAATATATTTTAAGTCTAATCAAAAAATGGATCAGGAATATAGATGCCAAGAGGCAATAAAACTAATTATTTATGGATGAACTACAGATGCAAGGCTCATTTGACCCAAAAGCCAAATAAGCTAGAAACAAACTGGAAGTATTCTATTTCTTTTTGATTGCTGTATATTGGCTGTATGCTATATTCTTAAAAAAATAAGCTATTTACATTTTCAGAGACTCTTGAAATATCTTCTTGCCATGTTTTCCAAAAAATGATGCATAACTATGGCTTCAACACCCTCAATTAAAAAGTTGAATCTATTCAAAGTAAAGAAAAATCTATATTTAAAAAAAAAAAACATGACTTCAGGATCTAATCACTGCAAACTAATTTTAATCATTAGCAAATTTAAGTAAAAGTTTTTTCAGTGATTCATTCATGTACATTCTGTGATTTCCCGGTTTCTTCCTCCACCATTAATACTGGCCGCCATGAATAGCCTATCGTGTACTGAAAAATGGCATTAAGCCCAACAACAACTTTTCTGGTGGCAGAGTGATAATAAAATTTTTAATATGCCTTGCATGGTACCCACACTTAATGTCAGATCACAAATATTTAGGACCAAACAGATGTCATCTTTCTGAGAATCCCCAAGTTAGTACTGTATGCACATATGTTTGGAAGGAGTAGCGAAAACAAGATTTCCAAAATGACTATGGTGGTGGCCATACTGAATTAGCACAATTTTTTTTATTCAGAACCAAACAGACACTGGAATCAATGTATGTTTGAAGTTTCACAGCACTCCTCTAAGTAGCTTTAGTAATGACAAGCTTGTACTAATGAATGGATTGACAACAAAAGGCCATCCCAAAAACTCTTCTACTTTACAACCAGCTCACTAAAATCTGAAAATGAAACATATTTTAGACACAATATCATCTGAATAAAATAAATGGGAATATGAACACGATGTGAACACGATGCGATTGATGCTCTTATTGCCTGTATTTTTAATTGTCTTTCTCTCCAGAATCCACCCACTCCCAAACTCTGTAAGCCTCTCATGATGTTACCCTTACTTTTATGCTGTTAGGTACATAATGGAAACCTGATAGTATTTATTTCTGACAAAAAACTTTGCACCCAATTGGATGTATCTACTAACTGGAAATACAGTAAATAATAAGTCCACTAATGGGATAAGCAGGACTTGAAACTGTGAGTGAAGTAACTTCTAGCCACACGAAGAACAGAGCAAAGAAGTGACAAAATAGGGACAAGTGTCTGCAGCAAGGACACAATTTATAGTGTCTACCTCTAGCTTTCACAATGTAAAATAGTTACCCTGGATACAAAGAGAAGTAGGAAATCCCTTGCACTTTGGGCAAATAGGTCATTTATTATACCATTCTTGTATGTGATTTCTCCAAGTAAAATCCTAAGAGCTACCAAATATTCTTTTACTACATGGTCAACTGTGCTTCTCTGACAATATATATAGTAGCCTGAACATTTAAGTTAAAGGAAAGGAGTACTACCAGTACAACAGTTGCCTAAACCTTTCAGTTGCATGATATGAAAATAAAATCTATGAAATAAAGGTACATTTTCGAACTTCAAATTTTCTAACCTTTATTCTGGACAGATGTTGCAGTAATACTGTTAATGCAAATGACCATACCTGTGAATCTACCAGCAGTAGGAAAAAAAAATTTAAAGACTGTCTACTAAACATACTGTTTAGTAGTCAAAATCTACTGGTTTAAAAAATTTCATAGAAATTTTTTTTACAAATCTGGATTTTTTTTTTACACATTTTATCAATACATTAGATAAAGCATCCAGAACCAGTCTACTGGGAGCCAGAAATAATAGACCTATCATAGAACTGATGGGACCATGTGTGATTTGATAGTGGGATTACAATTGTTAGCATGTGGACACAGAAGTGGCTAATTGATTACCTTATTATTATAATTTGGAGAGTTTAAGGCCAAATGTGGGATTTTGTTTGTGGTGTTATAAGCAATAAAAGGATCAAAGATAATCATTGATGACCATAAGTCTTTGACTAAAACTCAGCTGATCTGTCATGAAAGGAAGATAGAACAGAGACTAACAGAGACTAACCAAAAACAATCGGGGCAGAAACATTTAAGTATTTTGATTTGATGTCTTTTAATTATTATTGTATTTTTCATGATGGTTTAAAATGAATATTTAAGGCAGCTTGTTTATTTTAATTTTTTAATTATGTTGATATTCCAAAAGGTCTGCTTTCTCTAAATGCTAAGAAGCCACCAGCTAAGACATACTACAGCAAGACTTGTATACTAGAATTTAAGTGTGTGCAGGCTAGTAGCAAAGGTCCTGACTGCATTGTCTTTCATGCAAATTGAATTTTAAGGTAGCATATGGAGGAAGAAATAATATGACCAGGCATATACAGACACCATCACATAAGAGTATCAATTCTTTTGTAACAAACACACCCACACTGAAGGCATTATTTGAGACTGATCAAAAGTGGATAAAAACACAGAGGACATTCTCCATTCTTTGGAAAATCCAGAGTGATTCAAGGGGAAGAATGGACCAGTAGTATATTGAGATCCAGCTAAGTGTGAAGGTTAACAATCACAGTGAATGTCACCATTGGTCACCAAAAAATTATCTTCTGAAGGAAACTAAAAATGCATGTGGACTGTACATAAAACAATCTTCACTTGTAATATTTTCCATCAGATTCTGAATCTGAATCATGTGCAAAATTATGTTGTTATAATATGAAGAGAATAAATATTTTGTGACAAACTGTGCTTGTTTTGCTTAAAAGGTAGAATTATTGCTGACAAAAAAAATCTCCCTTTCTAGAAGCCAATCTCCTGATCAAAATTTACTACTGGTTTGAAATCCTGCTTCTATCACAGGTATGGATGACAGCCATTGCACACAAATAAGTTAATGCTAAATATTATACTTTCTAATAAAGGTGCAACTATTATTATGAAGGTAGCTTTCACAATTCAAAATTGTTACCCTGGATTTATTATACCATTCTTGTGTTTGATTTCTTTTTCTCCAAGTAAAACTAAAGAGCTACCAAATGTTCTTTTTACTACATGGTCAACTTTGCTTCTCTGACACTATATATAGTCAACAGTTAATATAAAGGAAGGGAGTACTACTAATATCCGCAAATGAATCCACAAGAAACTGGATCAGGTAGCTTCTCTACATTTGTTATTTACAAACTGCATAAGGGGGGGGGAGGAGGAAACAGCCTTTTGCTTAAATGGAATTTCAAGGCATTAAACATACAATCATTTTTTAAAATTAAAAATGGTTAGTCTTAAAACCATATCCTGATATTCTTGAGTCATAAGAAGTAATTATATAATTTTCATGCTGGCTACTGTGGTGGCCATAATGATGTCATTTTCATTTAGGACTAGAAAAATTTGCTAAAAATCAGACCATCTGTTCACCAGCAGCAATTAGCATTAAAAAATCAGTCATACTTGTTTAAAAATTTTGTACCGTTTTCTGTTTAACACACGAATATCTAAAATGAAAATGACTGCAATGGAGGTTCATTTATTTGGTATTTTCTGCGCCTTTGAACAACATAATGTCATGCAAAAATAGATTTGAAACCGGAACCAACCTGTGTCGACGTGCCATTTCTTGTGGATATTTTCTTGATATATTTTCTGGATGGAAAATCTAAATAACGAGTAATCAAAGTTACTTTCATTCTTTTTAAAACTTTTAAACAAGTTTTCCTAAGGTATCGTAATTTATCCAATGGCTTCATTTGCACATGTTTACACTGTTACAGACGCTAGGAACAAAGAAATTGGACAGTGTTATTATCACATGACCAATCATGTGACTACAACATTACTGGTACATGATTGGTTATCCCTATAATTGTACATGTAGAACTTTCATACTGCATGATAAAATAAAAGGCGTTCTTTGGCCAGGACTGTGATGACATTTTAAAAGACTTATAAAGCATGAATCGAGGACAGGTGACTAATCAATTACTCTTTTGAAAACAATCATTAATTGGCGTAACGATCAAAGTCGATTCAAATCAAATGTAATCAGGCATTCACATCGGGTTTGTCAGGGACCATGTAACGGTCAAACCGATTCAAATATTAGATTCAATTAGGCCTACTCAGATTGTAAACGGACCGACTTTTAAAGGCTGCGCATGGACTTACAGCGTTTTTCTCAGATTTAAGAGTGTCAATTTGTTTTTCCTTTTGAGTAAGCAGTTCTTGCTGTTGTTGAATCAGGTCAATATGAAGAAGAAGCAGGTCTTTCAGATGGTTAATTTCCTTCTGATCACCACATTGCTTGGAAGATTTCATAATTGGTTTAGACACAGACATATCTTCAATGCTGTCTGCCGAATTCACTGTTTTGTTTTCTTTTGCCCTTGCATCCATCTCAGCTTGCTTTAAACTCTCTTGAATCGCTAAGGCGAGATCTGGGTCATACTCTCCATTTATTTTTGTCACTCTCTGGCGCAAGTTTTGTCTACCATCGGATCTGGTTCGAGATTCAAAAAGAACATCCGATTTCATCTTATGTCTGTTCATTTACCTCCAGTATAAATGATACGATTAAAAACTATTCACATATCAAGCAACGCCGAAAAAAAAATGCTTCACCAACAGACAAAAAATGCAAATGAGATCACCGGAAATGCACCTTTCTCATCAGGAAGACCTTGACTGTGTTCGATTTGGAAACTACCATTGGGAAATTCTTTAACCACAATGAGCTCATTCATCATGATCCTCTCCTTCTCCGTGTATATTTAAAATCTTTATGAATGTAATATGGTATATTACGTTTACATAGATTGGTTATTACGCGTGTATGTTATAACATTCAATATAATTCATATAGATCATTAATTTAGATGTATGGACTATGCAGTCTGTACTAAAGAATTCTTATATATATATATATATATATATATATATATATATATATATATATATATATATATATAGAGAGAGAGAGAGAGAGAGAGAGAGAGAGAGAGAGAGAGAGAGAGAGAGAGAGAGAGAGAGAGAGAGAGAGAGAGATGCAATAAACTGACGACGAACAGTACAAAACTAGCAACTAACTAGCATGAGCGCTTTCGACTCTTAATGAGTCTTTTTCAAAGGCATAAACAAAACATAGACTAAACAAACAAATAAAAAAACGTGTTTGTAAAACTCTATTGGCTGTTTCTACATGTATCTATAGCTTGAATTCATGTATAAACCGCCATGTATCCAGTGTTCTTGAAAGGGCTGTTATTCGCCGTATGTATGTATGTATGTATGTATGTATGTATGTATGTATGTATGTATGTATGTATGTATGTATGTATGTATGTATGTATGTATGTATGCATGCATGCATGTATGTATGTATGTTTGTATGTATGCATGCATGCATGCATGCATGTATGTATGTATGTATGTATGTCTCTCTCTCTCTCTCTCTCTCTCTCTCTCTCTCTCTCTCTCTCTCAATAAGCATAAATAATCACCAACATGTAGAATGTGTGTAACTCGTTTCGCTTTATTGCTTTATCAGACTAAATTCAACATCATTGTTACGTCATTAAATATATTCTGTTTTTAAGGGATCAATAATATAAACGACATAAAAAAGATGACGCCATACTTACGTTTTTAACCTAATTGTCTTAGTCTTTAACGACCAACTGACATGGAAATATTCATATACGGCGCAGATATTAACATTTTAATGCATAAAAATGGATATTAAAGATATCACTTTTGAACACTATCACAAAAACTTTTATGAATAAATAGAGATAAATATTAGTTTGTTAATATCTTTTTTTGTATTATACTCATTTGATTAAATAACATATATATAAATATTTTGATACATTTTTGATGAATGTTCACTACTTTATCAGAAATCACATCATGTTTTTTTTAAAAAAATATGGTATGCTGAATACTTATAAGAAATAAATAAATGCATAAGTATTCTATAAATAATTAATCATAATATATTCAGAATGAATAAAAAATGCCATTTTATTTCTAAGGTATTATTAAACTTATTTTATGATATTTGTTTATACTTTAACTAGTTAACTTATTCTGTAAATTATAATAATATAAAAATATTCCTCACTATTGTAAACAGGGGACATAATTTAAAAAATTAGACTAATGAATGTCGTTTAGTATTTTGGAATTAGACCTTTTGGATGTACCTTATTAAGACGATAAATTTCCTTTAGCAGACATTCCATCTCATAATCAGCTTTAACAATAGGATGAAAGGAAATCGTTACCTTTATATGTCAAAGAGAAGTTTTGATTTCATCACCAAATTGAAAGCTTTACCTAAACTAACTGAAAATTTATTCCTATTTACACTAGATGTGGTTTCACTCTAAGCGAATAGACCACACGATGGTATCGAAGCGTATAAATATTATCTTGAAGAAAACGAAAATACATGTAAACTATTAAAAGAACATGTTTGTGATTTGATAAAATGTGTGCTCGAAAATATTATTTTTCTTCAATTTGGTAATGGAAACTATCTCCAAAACTTTGGAACAACAATGGGTATATCATATGACAACTTCTTATGCATCTTTATTTATGGGATGCTGCTCGCGCTGATGTATTCCTTCTCCAAAATCAGCAAAAGTGTTCTTCTTGTTAAATGCTCCATCCTTATGCAATGCTAAGGCCTTTGTTTTTATCATTATGCAGTGCTAAGGCCTTTGTCTCTTTTCATCTTTATGCAATGCTAAGGCCTTTGTTTTCATCATTATGCAGTGCTAAGGCCTTTGTTTTCATCATTATGCAGTGCTAAGGCCTTTGTCTCTTTTCATCTTTATGCAATGCTAAGGCCTTTATCTGTTTTCATCCTAATGCAATGCTAAGGTCTTTGTTTTCATCATTATGCAGTGCTAAGGCCTTTATCTGTTTTCATCCTAATGTAATGCTAAGGTCTTTGTTTTCATCATTATGCAGTGCTAAGGCCTTTGTCTCTTTTAATCCTTATGCAATGCTAAGGCCTTTGTTTTCATCATTATGCAGTGCTAAGGCCTTTGTCTCTTTTCATCTTTATGCAATGCTAAGGCCTTTACCTGTTTTCATCCTTATGCAGTGCTAAGGCCTTTGTCTCTTTTCATCTTTATGCAATGCTAAGGCCTTTACATGTTTTCATCCTTATGCAGTGCTAAGGCCTTTGTCTCTTTTCATCTTTATGCAACGCTAAGGCCTTTACCTGTTTTCATCCTTATGCAATTCTAAGGCCTTTACCTGTTTTCATCCTTATGCAATGCTAAGGCCTTTGTCTATTTTCAAGGCTTTGATAGGGATAATCGATTCTGTTTTTATCTGTCTTTTTACTACGTCTTGCATACTGCTCTCTTGGTTGAGGACTGAGCGCAGACTGACTGACTAATTTTGGATTATAGCCATGTTCGACTGATAAGTATATGTATAACAATATACTGAATTATTCGTAATACTGGTGCCAGGCACCCGTATAACGCTTTCATGTATGCACTGCGCACTACTAAATTTTCATACTCAGAAGCGGAAACTGAAGGGGTGGGAGGATTGCGTTTCAACGTCACCACATGACTGCTCTTGATCCAGTTTTGTAGAATTTCGATCCTTTGACAGAAATGAAAGTATCGTCTTATACAGTACTTTTAAGAAAGTTATCCGTACTTTAGGGCTAGTTGTTAGTGGAGAGTAGAGTAATTAGGATTTATTTTTTTAAACGGTTTTGCCATGCGTTTCATTGGTTGGGACGGTTTTAAGCTAGGTAGCGTTAAATCTTGTTGACTAATTTAGTTTTTATTTGATTTTTATTCAATCTTTGCCACCTTGTCTAGCTGAGCTAGACGATTTTGGGATTGAACCATGTTTTACTGTATAATTTATATGGGCCGAGTAATGTATTTCAAATCAGGCGGAAAGAGTGCTTCATATATGTATTGGGAGCGAGCAGTGGCGTACTAAGAGGGGTGGGATCCCTTCCGGGTTGTAGGTTGGGTGAGTTGAAATTCCTGAACGCTGTATTCTAAGTGCTGTATATTCGTTCAATTAAGCTTATTCTCAGCCACTTAATCTGTGCTTTCATTTCCATGAATATTAATGTGATAGGGCACCCACATAAATTATATGGTACGAATTTTTATGTTCCAGGATTTTGAGTCACATGTAGACTTCTCGATGTAGACTTCTCGCTCCAGTGTTATACCCTCCTCCAGAATTACAATTGCAGTAGCAGTTCGTCCTTAGCATGGGGATTTTTATCCATCAATACATTATCTTTTATTTCCTTGTACCTACGTTCTGTTTCTGTGAGAATTTTTCGCCTTAGCTCTATTTCCACCACCACCACCACATTTGAGAGCATTTAGATTTATTTTGGCGATTTGCAGGTCCTGACTAAGGTGACTAATGGTCAGATACAGAAAAAAACGTCTGATCTTCTCGTTTTGCGAATAACAGCTAAAACCGATTTGAAGCTAAGACGGTGGAAAATATCGGTCAGTCAATGAAGTCACTTACAGTGAGTGACGCATTTGTTTGGTTCTATTTTCAAGACAAGTAATGGAGGGATAGGCCCAGAAAAAAATATTTGATCTTGTCACTGTGCGAATAGCGACTGGAGGAGATTCGAAGCTAAAGAGGTAGAAAATAGGTGTAGCCAATAAAATTGCTTCTGACGACTGACATTGTTTTGTCTATGTTCTTTCGTTTTTACCATTGCAGTGAAGACTGACTGGAGCGTGAACGAAACTTCATGTGTTGTGAGGCGTAACATTTCTTCTCACCACATCATATACTTAACTGTACCATTATTACTATTGTTTAGAAATTGACAAAAAAATATTTTCTCACAATGATATTGTGACACAGAGAGAAATGAAAACTTAGAGTTTCAAACCCTTGCAAGACAAACATGGTTCCTAAGGGACCCAAGTGGCCGAGTGGTCTAAAGCGCTCTCCGTTACAGATCACTGCCATCTCACCACTGTCTGCGTGGGTTCGAGTCTAAGATTCGGCGAATGTGGATATGTGAGAAAGCTTACCAGTAGCTTCTCGTGGGTATTTGGTTCCTTTTGGGGATTTCCCGGTTTCTTCCTCCACGTGAAGGTCCAGCTCGGGACCAAGCGCTATCTTAAAGGAACTGCTGCCCAGCCTGGGGCCGCAAACAGTCGCATAATGCCAAGGAGTGCAATACGCGACTATAATACCTAGTCGGTCAAACATGGTACCTTTTGTACAGCTTCAATAAGAAAACTGAACAAACTTAAGCACTTTGCTATAGATGGTTTCTTTCGCAGCAACATACTAAACAAAGTCAATATCGTTACAAAATAAAAAATATCTAACACCCACTATAAAAAAGAAAAACAAAAAAGAATCAAAGATTAATGATGACTAACCGACAAAATCGAATTTAACAAAGGCAACGACATGTGTAGAAATGCACTTTGAGAAGGTATGCGAATGTAATCTGACATGCACCAAAAACTTGAACAAATTTATTAATAGAGAGAAAACTCATTTCAAAATTCATTTTTTTCCCAAAATTGTTTGTGTTTTATGGAACATATATAAGCATTAATAAAGGTTGGAACAGGAAATATACTCATAAAAACTTTGATATTTCTAGAAAAAGATGTAATATTCATATATATATATATATATATATATATATATATATATATATATATATATATATATATATATATATATATATATATATATATATATATATATATGCTGGGATGTGTCGATGGGCTATCCACAAATAAAGAAGTACAGATTTCTGTTCACGATGCAAGTGTGTGCATGTATTAGAAAATGGTAAAAATTGGATATATATTTTTCTCGTGACACTTATAAAGTGAAGAGTATGTGCAAGTGTCAAAAGCTAAAGTCACATAACTTTCGTATGGCTTGTAAACATTTCCATTTTAGAAAATGTGAAGTATCGCATAATATTATCACAAACAGCAGTGGAAAATAGGGGATTGATAGATGTTGGTTAGATACATCTACTTAACTTCACAACTTAATTTCTCAGTCTCATACCTTTATAGTCTTAGGAAAGATCACCTTGGTAGGTGCAGCAGCACTGGTAAGTGCAGGAGACGTCGTCGCTGCTGTCAAAAAGGGTATATCTTTTAAAAATGGGTGTAGTATTTAAAAATATCAAATGAGGAAACACGGATGTTAAATCACGGTTGGTAGACAAATTAGAAGTGACAGAAGAAGACGTTGTTGCCGAGTAACGCGGTTTTCTGGAGTACCTATATGTCATAACGGGACAACAGCATCTCTAGATTTCTTTATGACGCCAACTGTCTGTTGCTTTTTCTTTCAACTTTTCTCTTTCGTGGTAGGGTTTAAATCTAAGGGTCGTCAAGATGCATGAGGTGTTTAAAAACTTGGTTAAATCATTTTTGAATCAACAATCGATGAAACGATCGTACTATTTCAGTGAGAGAGAAGACTGTAAGAGGCAAAAACGTAACGTATCGCTAACACACGATAAGAAGAGTTTGTTCAAATCGAAGATGTGAGCGACCATGAACCAACACCTTCAACATCTGCTACCAGACCGAGAGAGTCAAATCGAAAGTCACCACTATCACCCGAAATGTATTACCATATTCGAGAGACAGATAAACGTTCTTCCAGAAATTTAGAACCAAGACAGTTTGAAGTCACCTCTTTGGATCGAGTTTAGGAGACCGGCAGAATTGACACCTTCCAAAGTCATCGAAAAGATTCAACACGTATAGTAATCCAACAACAAGTTTCACATCACCTATGGGAAAGCGACACTTTACATAGTCCACGTTACTCTTCCCAATGGGACCGGCCAACGCAACAAGTTATTGGTAGATGAACTTCGCAGCACAAAAATGGGCCTTGTCCAAATTAACAACCCTCAAGACAAGATGTGTTTAGCTCCTGCCATTGTCATAGGACGAAATTAGTCGACAAGAACGACACGGCAGAATGGAAAAGAGCCAGGAAAACTATTCAACAATGGGACCCGGCCAAGCAACAAAGAGAAGCAGAAGTCCTGTTACTGTAAGCTGGCCAATCCAAAGATACCACGTGTGGCATTTCTGAAATGCGAAAATTGCAAGATATCTTCGCTCCCTGATTCTACACGTTGAAAGCACACCCTCAAGAAACGCGCGGACCTTTATTGTTTCGAGGTAGCAATTTCAAGGACGGAAAATACATTCACGTCTATCAACATGATGAACATTTCGATACCATTACTAGTATCACCGGATTCCAGCGATACAGTTATTATTGTGAGAAATGTAACTACGGCTAAAACAATCGAGAGCAAAAAAAAAAAAGCATTGTGGATCGCAATGCTCAGGATGTTTAGCCTCTAAACCCTGTCTTGACAAAGGACAAAAACGAGTGCATTGCCCTGCTTGTCAACGAACCTTTGCCACCTACCTGTTACCAACAAACTCTGAAGACGCATGGTTCACCTCAGAAACGTACTTGCTAACTCTTGTGAATGTGCCCTACTTATGGACAAGGTATACGTACGAATAGTAACAAGGCCCTCGTATGTTTTGGTCGCCACATCGTGGACTTGGAACACAAATACTTCATTAAAAAATACCATTCCCAACAGAAGGTGGATGAAGATGACAACAAGAAGAGAGGCTATTTCGATTTTGAATGTATGCAAGAGACCGGTATTCACATTCTTAATTTCTGCGTGGCTCATCTAGCGTGCGAGAAGTGCATCCAAGAACCAATCTTTTGTCATTGCTATCACTGTAGCAATGTTCCTGGAGGACGTGAACAAATCTTTCGAGGACCAAACACGTTGACCGATTTTGCCCAATGGATCTTAAACCCTATCGACGAGACGTGGAGTCAAGAGGACATCGAACGTTATGGAAATAGTCATCATTATGTCATGCTGGTGGCTCATAATTTCGCGGGATAAGATGGATAATTTCTTCAAAAATGCTATGCGGAACAAGGCACCGAACGTCCTAAGCTATTTTGAACGGAGCCAGACTCATCTACATGCAAGTGGGAAAATTACGGTTTATAGGTTCGATGAGTTACTTGGTCAAGCCTTTGAGCCGAATGCCTGAAATATTTGGAATGACAGAAATGGCCAAAAGCTATTTTACGCACTTTTTTAATACCGAAGCCAATCAACAATCCGTTATAACACATAAACAGGAGGCACACTATTACGATACCGACCACATGCGCACCGAACAGAGAGAAGCTTACTGCGATTAGTATCAAACTCGGGTTCTTTCTACTTTCTTGAAGAAATATTAAAGTATTGTAGATCTGACGTGGATATTTTACGGCGTTGATGTTGAAAAGTTTTAGAATTGTTTATAGAGCACGGAGGGGTCAATCCTTTGAAAGAAAAGTGAGCATATATACTTGAATAAATGTTTTTACCTATACAATATACGTTTATTTTTGGAGTATTTATTCTATCTGTGGTTCTTTCTTTGGAACATATGTGTCCTTTTTCTGTGTGTTTGCATATTCTTTGTTTGGATATTCTTTTTGTGTCTGTGTGTCTGTGTTTATCCCTATAAAGTTTTTCCCCCATAATAGTATTTTACCCGATAAATATTTTCGACCCTCTAAATCCCATGTCGTCACCAATGCTCAATTCTCGTTGACACATAGGTGACATGACATTCTCATGTTAAATTCTTATTGTCGCCAAAGTGCAAACACCCTATTCTTCGCTATTTCTTTCATACCGAGAGAGAGAGAGAGAGAGAGAGAGAGAGAGAGAGAGAGAGAGAGAGAGAGAGAGAGAGAGAGAGAGAGAGAGAGAGAGAGAGAGAGAGAGCAAAATATCTCCCAATCTACCTTATCGATTTCCCCCTTCATGAAGTTTTGTTTCCGTTTAAGTGTTTTAATATGTACGGTAGTTTATATTGGGAATTAGTGACTACCCTGAGCGCTAGATTGATCAACATTTCAGTCGGTAATTTCCGTCATTTTATGGGAGCACATGGTTAGATCAATTAATGATATAGTTGTTTCAGGATGCATTCTGGTAATTCACCTTTGCATAAAACTAGTCATCTACTTTGCCTCACTTACGTAGGTTGTATCCTCCACATAGCTCACAGTGGGCATTAAAATCGACTTTAATAATGAACTCCCTTACAGAGTCATACATGTTGATTATTATTAGGGGTTTGTTGTCTGTATTCATAGTAGTGATTTAGACAGTGGTTCTAAGTTTTGTGTTTGTGGTATTGTCCTCGGCAGACTCGCTTGAGACAGCATAGCTTACATTTTTCCTGGTCTCTTCCCTTCTTAGCATGGGGTCTGTCTTTCCAATAGCAGGTGGAGTATTAAGGCATTATAGGGTGTTTTTGAGTTTGCTCATTCAGGTTGGTCTTTTGAATGCACGCAATGTCCGGTTTATTTAGTTCAGTGTGTAATTTATGTACTTATTGGGGATGTTGTGACTCGCGCCACTGCAGTTCCTCTGATAACTTTCTATCGAGTATTTATAATCCATATTATTTTCATCCTTTTTAGGCCATCATTTTGGTCTATTTCGTACAGAATGGCTGCAGGTGCTCTGTGTTTAGTACGAAGTTCATCAAGTGCAATTACCTGGTTGCATGTAGCGAGCAGCAGAAAGGGCGAACCCTTACAACATTTTTGAGTCCGTTACAAAAATAATGGTTCCTACAATGGCTAAAATAACATACAAGCGCCTCTGACTTGTATATTTCCATACGGTTACGAATCGATAATAAATCGTTTTAGTTAGCTCAGTTCGTTACCCTTGTTGGCGTATTTTGTTTTCTTCAAATTTTTATGCGATATAGTTTACCTGTCGGGATACTCAATTTTTGTCGTTCTCTCTCCCTGATGCTATGAATTAAACAGCCAGTATAGGTATTATTATTAAATGAATATTGGATAACCACATTCAGCTAAATTAACTCGAGAGCGACTAGAGGCAATTAGAAAATATTTATAAGTCAGTGATTTAGTTAAACAACAACTACAATATCGTCTGGAGTCTCAGGTGGGATTTGCAGATGGTGCAGAACAATTATTTAAACCGATTATCGAACCAACAAAGAAAATTGTCACAGCAACAGAGGCAACACAGAAAATTTTTACAGCAACAGAGGCAACACAGAAAGCTATTGAAACATTGCCTGGTGATATTGCTGGTCATATTCAAGCGGCTCAACCAGATGCAGCTGCTCAGCCTGAAGGCGCTGAAGCACCAGCCCCTGAACAAAAGAGTCATGCAATAAGTAATGATGAACTGTTGAACAAATTTAATGAAGATGCTGTTAAAGTAATTAATAACATTGAAGACCTACGACAAGTAGTTGAATTTGCTTTGGGTAGTTTTGATCGACGAGATAAATTAATGAAACCTAAACACGCTGAATATATTAGAATCTGTGAACAATGGCGAAAATTATTATATCGCATTCGTACGGATGTTGAACGAGTCAGATCCATTATATCAGAAATATATTAGTAATTTAATTCAATCAAGAAAATAGGAGAGATAACAGAGTAAAAAAAGAAACAACAACTTCGAAAACAACAACAAAAATACCCCACCAAAACCATTTGAGCAATGACTTTATGATTATCCATAATCATCAAAAAACATCATCAAAACCAAAGTAAAACAACATCACCGAAACCAAGTGAAGTGGAAGAGGAAGAATTTCAAGACGCTCCCGGCGCAACTGGAAGTGGTCCAGAAAGTGGTTTAATTACTTGTCCCAATAACATTCTTGCTGATGTTGATCGACTAGAAATCCTCATTGGAGGAAAACGAGCTGGTAATAATTTCCCAGAAATCATTAATGAAGCAGCTGATACTTGTAAACGATTATTTACAGGTGGAATTATGGATATTAATGTATATCGGTCACTCATTAATGAAATTGCTGATGACTACTACAGTGACTATGCTACTGGATTGAGTATGTAATTAAATACAATTATAATAAAATGATCGCACATAGTAATCAACGTGGACCAACCATGATCAGTGCAGTAAATTCTCTATTACCGATATACAAAATAATACAGAGATGGACTAGGTTATATTGTTCATGGTCTATTTAGAAGGATGGTCCCAAAAGCAACACCGATTGCAAAGCACTTGGGGATGAAAACTATTGATGTTGTTCTTGAAAAAGGTGTTGGTGCTGTTGCTAGTAAAGCATTCTCAGCAATCAAAGATAGACTAGCACGACTAATAAGACGAAAACCTCAACCTATACAATTATATAGCACTGAAGTAATGCCTGAAAATATTAGTAAAATAATAAATTAAGCTGCTAATGAAAAACTAGCAGAGTCAGCTGATGTTCCATCATCAGAAAAAGAAAAAAAATATAATTGCCTGTCTGATAGCTGGAAGTGGTCTCACTTCTCGAACTGGTCTTCGTATTAGACGGTAGCAAATATAATAAAAATATTTAAACGCATATCTGATCCATCGCTTGATATACGTGCATTAGTACTCAAGGATGAGTCTGTGCGTGATTTTATTATTCTTACGACGCACGTGTACCTGACGAACGTGGAAGAATCGAATTACAAGTTCAGGATACAAGCAGACATTTCTTACCTGCTAATGCATTTATTGAAGGCGGGGTTAGACTTCTAAAATTAGATAATACAGATTGCAGAATTGGTGATCGAGTTGGTGTTGTCAATAATGGTATTATTGCATTATTCAAAAGTGCCACATATATAATTTATGAACGAGAGATCGAGATTTGTCATAACATCGATGTTGCCAAAACGATACATGGTCTTGCAAGATACAGCGATGATTATTCAAGATCAGCTGCTCCATCAATGGTGTTTGCCAAAGATACAAATTGTTTTCCAGAAAGAAGAAACGTGGCACTAAAAGAATCTGGCGACACTGTTGTATCGATGAATAAAAATTTTAACTTGGGATTTGCATCACGTCGAGCAATGCTTGGTGAAGATGAAATATTTTCATGTGCAATTCCGTTGTCACACAAAAAGATTGTAGAAATCTTAGAAAGTTTATTTTTTGAGCTAAATATACAGTTGTACTTGTGCGAAAAAGTACCGATGATGATGCAATATGGCACGTCGAAGAAGCTGATGGTGCTGCAACTAGATCACTTCATGGTAAAGTTTTACTAACAAAATGTTCATTGTGGATATCAACAATGACGCCGTCAGTTTCTCAAGAAGACCGGCTGATATCTTTTATAAGCCAAGGTGGTAAATCAACTTTGTCATGGTTGACAGTGACCACCGATGCTTTTCAAAGTAATATTAATGGTTTATTTACATTGCAAATAGCTTCTCATCAGGGTGTTTTGCACCAAGATATATTTATTGCATTACAAGATGCTGCACGAGTAAATAATCAAACGCGTAGTCACATGATATTTAATAGGTTCGGTGTTACCGAGATTTCATTAAGGATAAATGGACGTCAAGAACCAGCTAATGATATATTCTTAAATTTTGAACAAAACAGCTTTGCACGTGCGTATTATCGTCTAATGTCGTTTATTTGTCGAGATCAAAACATAGATGCTGGTTTACAAATATCTCAGCGAGATTTTAAATGTCTCCGATTTATTATTTTTCGCTGGAACATTTGAATTTGTTTAGACAGTCTGTTGTTGACATAATCTTTTGAGCTCGTGATAATAAAGGAGCTATTTCTGATTATAGGGCAATCGCCGTCATTTT